>PVJC01026681.1:0-23832 GCA_004026665.1 Murina feae
GCAGTAACAGACGTCAGAAATGTTCATTCTCCCCCTTTCCTCACACAGACCCCTGCCACATCGCCTTCCTCTAAATTCCCATGGTATGTCATGTCTTTGTTACGACCTGTATTACCAAGTGCCTCCAGTGTTGGGTTCTAGCCTCTTAAGAGTAGGGTTATGTTGGCTTCGTCTTTGGGTTCCTCACCACACCTTTCTCAGAAGCTGGCCCATTGCTGGCATTAACACACAAATGTGTGACCACATGAAATAAGTGAATGTGTGAGCAAGGAAATCGGGCAGCTCCCCCAACAGGAGGCTCCACGGCTGAGCCTTCATTGGCACCAGCAGGCTTGGCTCAGCACACGGGCAGTGCTATGGACAAGAACCTGTCTCTCCATTACCATGCTGCCCACTGACAGCAAGGGGACATTCTAGCCACTCACCCTCTGATGGGAAAGCAGCCCTAGAGCCTGGGAGCCCATGAACCAGAGGAGAAAGTCACAGTGGCTGCACCGTGTAGGAGGGATGAACTGGTTGATTCCAGGTCAGGGCACATGTCCGGGGTTTCTTCTAGCTCTATCCCTGGTAGGGAACACGCAGGAGGCAGCTGATGGATGATGTTTCTCTCTCATTGATGTTTCTATCTCTCTATTCCTTTCCCTTCCTCTCTCTCTAAAAATCAAGAAACATATATATTTTTTCAAATTAAAACACACACACACACACACATGCAAAAAAAGGAAGGATGAGCTGGGAGGCAAACTGCTAGCATGCTCCAGGGTTTGCCTCTCAGTAATGTGAGCTTTGCAGTCTGGCCAGGAGTGAGCTTCTTACCATAAACATTCAGGGCATGCTGCTTATGTTTTAAAAGTGACGTGTTTTAATTTCCAGCCAAAAATACTATATGTTTGGATTGCAGTTTCTCAAGTTGCTAAAAAATTATTCTGAGGAGATGAAAACCTGCCATGTGGTGGAGGAAGCAGCCCGATGTTTAATGCAAAGGCTAAATCAGTCCCCTGGGAGGCATAATCTTCTCTCTGGGCTGGATCATGACAGTGGACACTGCTGGGCGAGGCCATCTTTAGTCTCCCATGAACCATTGGTGTCATCTATGGTCAGTTTGGATTCTTGAGGACATAAAACAATATCAAGACAATTTGAATTATTTTCTTTGTAATATATACACTGAGTGGCCAGATTATTATGACCACCTGATGTTTGTAGGCAAATTAGCTATAATTTCGCGCTGCAGTTGCTAGAGGGCCAGACCATTATAAATAGGGAAGTAGGTTGTTTACTATGACAGAAATGATTTTTTTCTGAAGATATGGGTAAACAACGCAATTTAACTGCCTTTGAACGTGTACACACACACACACACACACACACACACACACACACACACTGAGTGGCCAGATTATTATGACCACCCCATCAGTACTCCGCTGGGCCACATTTTGCCTTCAATACTGTGGTGATTCTTCTTGGCATTGACTCCATGAGATGTTGAAAGGTGATGCGAGGAATCTGACACCATGCCTGATGAATAGCACCGTCCAATTCTGTGAGATTTGATGGTTGTGGAACCAGCTGCCTGATGGCTCTTTTAATTTCGTCCCACAAATGCTCAATTGGATTGAGATCTGGTGATTGTGGGGGCCACCTAAGAAAGGTAAAATCTCCCCATGTTCTTGAAATCACTCCTGCACAATATGAACCCGGTGGCATGGCGCATTGTCTTGTTGGAAGAAGCCATCTGCATTGGGATACGCCATCAACATGATAGGATGAACTTGATCAGCAACGATACTTAGGTATGTTGTGCTATTCAGACGTTGTTCCCCACCAATTAAAGGGCCCAAATCATGCCAGGAAAACATGCCCCAAACCATAACACTGCCCTCAGCTTGAAGGGTTATACTCATGCATGTGGGGTGCATGCTTTCATGCTGTTTCTACCAAATTCTCACTCTGCCATCTGCATGATGCAACTGGAAACGTTATTCATCAGACCACATGACTTTTTTCCAACACTCAACTGTCCAATACTTGTGTTCCTGGGCGAATTGGAGATGTTTTATCTTGGTAACTGCAGACAGCAAAGGTGTTCAAACAGGCCTTCGACTTCCATATCCCATATGATGCAGTGTACAGCTAATTTGCCTACAAACGTCAGATGGTCATAATACTCTGGCCACTCAGTATAATATCTTAACTAATAAAAGCGTAATATTGAAATTAACCGTTTCTCTGAGATGGGGTAAGCCATGCCCACCAGCCAATCAGAGCGGCTCTATGCAAATTAGCCTAGCCAAGATGGAGGCTGCCACTCATGGACCTGAGTAAACGGCAGCTTCCATTGCGGCAGGAGTGAAAGTGAAACTGCGCCCGCTCCACTTAAACTGGCTCTAGCGAAACACACATTTGCAACATAATAACAATCACAGAATCCTTGGGAGCTGAAGGAAAGAGCAGGCCTGGCCTGAGCCTAAGAGTAACATTGTGTTATTATAGACACCGCGAGGTGAAGCAGAGAGGAGGCCTCCTTAGTAGTTAGTAGGCCAGCTTAAAGGAACAGCATCAATTATAGAAGATAAACAAACCCTAGAAACCTGCATCCAGCCAGCCTTGCTGGGACATTGGGTCAATGGGAGCTGTGGGCAGCCTTAAAGCCTGAAAGCACCAATCAGCCCCTCACTCATGCTGGCCACAACCCAATGGGGTGAGGGACGTTCCTGGGGGGCTTGGCCAGCCTGGAGACAGCCATCAGCCCCTCACCCAGCCTGGTCAGGCACGCCAGCAGGTGAGCATCCCCAAAGGGGTCCCAGACTGTGAGAGGGCACAGGCCGGGCTGAGGGACCTCCCGAGTGCACAGAGCGGCTGCAGGGCAGAACAGCGCAGGACCCAGGACCGGCAAGTGGGAAAGAGGTAGCAGGATTGGCGGCCTGCTTGGCAGCTTCCCAGGCCCTTTGCGGGGCACTGGGGAGCAGGAAAGCAAGGCTGAAGTGGCCGGGGTCCTGCTTGGCAGCTCCCCAGATCCCTTGGCGGCACCGGGGAGTGGGAAAGGAAGGCAGCAGGGGACTGGTGAGTGGGAAAGAGTTAGTGGCCTGCTTGGTGGCTCCCCAGGCCCTTTGGGGGCCACTGGGGAGTGGGAAAACAAGCTCTTGGGGGCTGGGGGCCTGCTTGGTGGCTCCCCAGGTCCCTTCTGGGGATCAGGGAGCAGGAAAAGTCTGGCTTGACCACAAGGCGGGGTTTTCCCTGCTTCCTGGTGGCTGGAGGAAGATGGGCAGTAGACAAGCTTGGGAGGCAGGCAGCACCCAGCCCTGGCCACAGCTCGAAAAAAGAGAACAACATGCAGGTGAGGGCAAGAGTTTGAGGGATCAACATAAAGGGGGTGCCTGCTCCAAGCCTGGGGTCAGGCCCCCAGCAGATAGACACACCCAGGAGGACTGCTCTGAGCCTCAGATGCGGCTGGGGGCAGATCCTCAGTGGCCACACACACACACACACACACACACACAAAAGGCGCCTGGCAGACTGGGGCCATCATAGGACATCCACTGAGGGGTTCCAGACTGTGAGAGGGGGCAGGCTGGGCTGAGGGACCTCCCCTCACCCCCCCACCCCCGTGCACGAATTTCATGCACCGGGCCCCTAATATATATATATTTCCCATGTTCAAAGACTGTTAAATCTCATTGTTTACCCATATCTTTAGAAAAAAATCACTTCTACTGGTAAACAATCTGATTCCCTATTTATAATGGTCTGGCCCTCTAGCAACTTCAGCGAAAAATAGCTAATTTGCCTACGAATGTCAGGTGGTCATAATAATCTGGCCACTCAGTGTATGTGTGCATGTGTGTGTGTATATATATATATCTCAGGTAAAATAGGATAGATTAAGCTGCAGTCACAAGCAATTCTCAATTTCTAAGGTCTTATGACAATTACGGTTACTTTCTTGCTCACCTACATAGTGCTCAGAGGTTGGCAGGATGCTCCACGCTGTGTCTGTATGGTGGAGCAGTCACCACCTTGAACATGGTGAGTCTCCACAGCAGTAGAACTCTGGAGGACCCACAATGGTGGCTGAACAGTTAAATGCTCTAGCCCAGAAGCAACATTCCATCATGGGGGTTTCATGCTCATGGCCTCATCTAAATCTAATTATTTCCCAAAGGCCGCACCTCCTAATACTTTTACCTCTACTGACCACTCATTGATGCAGCCAAAACAAGCCACAAGGAGCCAGGAAATGTACTCCTATTCTGCACCTGGAGGGAGAACCAGACATCGGCAAGCAGTACCAATGTGTTCCATATGAAACCATTGTGAGAAAAGAGAATCATAATCATGTCTCAGGGGAAGAGAAACTTGACTCTTAGATTTTTTTAAAAAAATCCATTCTGAGCTGGATACAAGATGATTTTTTTCCCTCTCCTTTAACTTCTAAGGAATTGTTTATGAATTCTCTCTGTACTTGAAAAACAACTGAGCCATTAGAGTTGAGTTGGATTCTGTGTGTGTGTGTCTGTGTGTCTGTGTGTGTAGAGTGTAATTAGTAGACCAAAAGAAAGAGACAGAAAGTGCTTCAGTCTAGTGTGATCCAGACTTTCCCTGAGCCACCCACGGACTGAGAGGTGACTGGAAAGCTGGCAAATCTGTGATGTCCAGTCCAACGTTTGGTCTTGAACAGGCTCATTATAGACCTTCTAAAACAGACACTATTCAACAGACTTTGTTGTGGGAAGTCATCTCCTTTCTTCAAGTAGTTCAATGATACCCGCACCTCAAAATATGTCCAGGTTAGACTTCAAGGCAGGCAGGCTCACACATGGCACTCACCCCTCAGGAAGAAGAGTACCGAGGCCAGGTGACATCAGAAATAACGCCAACAACAAATACAACCTCTCCCATCTGTCCAGATCCAAGCTCAGATTTGGTCTTCGCAACCACCCTCTGCAGTAGACGGAGCACCATAATCCCCATTCCTCAGAGGACAGACCTGGGGTCTACAGAGATAAAATAATTTGCTCAAGGTTGCCTGTTAGTAAGTAGCAAAGTCAGGATTTAAATTTAGACACAAGGAGGTCAGGTGCAATGCGCTTTTCACTGCCGATTCTATGGGAGCTAGGAGCCTATCCAGTCCTAGTTCTCTGTCATGAACTAAAATGTTTGTGTCTTCCCCAATTCATGTCTTTAAGCCCTGACCCCAAATGTGGAAGTATTAGGAGTTGGTGCCTTTGGGAAATAATTAGATTTTGATAAGACCATGAGTGTGGATCACCCATGATGCACTCAGTGTTCTTATTAGAAGAGCAAGAGACCAGGTCTATTGTCACACCTTGTGTGGGCAGAGTGATGGCTCTTACTGAGCACTTTGTTTGCATCACCTTTGTAAGTCTCTCTCTCTCCCTCTCCCTCTCTCTCTCTCTCTCTCTCTCTCTCTCTCTCTCTCTCTCTTTCTCTCTCTCTCTCTCCAGCACACAGCTAGAAGGTGGCTGTCTATAGGCCAGGAAGAGATTTCACTAGGAACTTAATATGCCAGCACCTTGATCTTGGACTTTCCACTCTCCAGAACTATGAGAAATAAATGTCTATTGTTTAAGGCACCCAATCTATGATACAGGCATACCTCAGAGATATAGCAGGGTCTGTCCTACACCACCGCATTAAAGTAAATATCACAATGAAGTGAGTCACACAAGTTTTTTAGTTTCCCAAATACAAAAGTTATATTTATACTATACTGTAGTCTATTAAAAGTGCAATAACATATGTCTAAAAAATGTACATACCTTGCTTAAAAATACTTTATTGCTAAAAAATGCTAATCATCATCTGAGCCTTAGTGAATTATATACTTTTTGCTGGTAGGTAGTCTTGCCCTAGTAACATCAAAGATCACTGATCACAGATCAGCATAGCAAACATAATAATGAGGGAAAAGTTTGAAATATTGCTACAATAACCAGAGTTCGACACAAAGACACCAAGTGATCAAATGCTGATGGGAAAATGGCGCTGATAGAATTGCTCAACACAGGGTTGCCACAAATCATCAATTTGTAAAACATTCAGTATCTGTGAAGCACAATAAAGTGAACAAGACGTGAGCTATGCCTGCATTTTGTTACAGCAGCTGGAGCAGACTAAGATGTTCACCTTCTTCTTTTAACAGCCTAAAACTCGGACATAGTACTAGGTGTCAGGAAAACCTCAGTTTCCTTTGTCTCATGCTCTTACGCGCAGAAATGGCCTTTATGCATGTGCACGATCTTGTCCCCAGAGAAGGACTGACTTTTCTGACAGGCAGTTTTCAGAGAAACTGAGCATGTTCCTGGTTAGTTGGCCCTCCTTCAGGATTCTGTGAGGAGCCCCTTCACCATTAGATTTGTGTTAAACCACGCTTTCCATAGACACACAAGGAACATGTGAATCCAGAGCCAGCAAGGCCTTCAGATGCACATCATTTTGCCTGGTTCTTGCATGATTCCTGCATTTGCTCCCATGCACTCCCAAGGTGTTGATGGGCTTGTTGTCACACCTTGTGTGGGCAGAGTGAGGGCTCTTACTGAGCCCTTTGTTCTCATCACTTCTTAGGCCACTGGCAGTGAATGAGCTGTTGCTGTTTGTCTCCACCTGGACCAAGTCCAGGCTGTTCCCAGTGACTGTCTTCATGACTCTCTTTGAAAACTAAACTGGGTGCTTGTGTGCCACCCAAGTTCTTAAGTTAAAACCTCACCCCCCCAAGGGGATGGTATTTGGAGGTGGGGTCTTCAGGAAGATAAGGTTAGGTGACCCTTTTGTCATGTGAGGACAATGAGGAGATGGCTGTCTATGAAAAGACAGACCCTCACCAGACCCTAAGTCAGCATGTCAAACTCACGGCCGGTGGGCCGCACATTTAACATGCTTGTGCTAGAACCTTGATCTTGGACTTCCCAGTCTCTAGAACTATGAGAGATAAATGTCTGTTGTCTATAAGCTACCCAGTTTGGTATCTATGTAATAGCAATCTGAACAGAATAAGATGGGGGTATTCCTACAAGGGGCACTCTGGATTGTGGCAGAATCCAGACTCTGTGGAGATTTTCTTACTCTCCCCTGTACCTCAAGGCTTGACTCTACTTTACAACATCTCCAATAGGCGCTAAGTCTTTGAATCTCTCTTTACACATGTTCAGGGTAGGGGTACTTGTACTTGTTACTACCAAAGACAACATGTCTCATTGCTAATAATAGTAATAGTACCACCGTGATAATAATAATTATTACACATATCACTTATAGAGCACTTCCATATGCCAAGTGCTAAGTACTTTACATGGATTATCTCACTTAATCCTCTCAAGAGCTCTGTGAGGTAGACGCTTTTATTATTCTGTTTTATAGACAAGGATGCTGACGCACAGAGGCATTAAGTAACAGCTAAGTAGTGATTCAAATCTAGGTTGTGTAACTCCAAAGCTTGAGCATTTAAATTCCTTATTGCGTTCTCTCCCTCTTCCCTCTCTTGGCTTGAGGCTTGCTCCTTTAGAACTCACGGGCCAAGTCTTCTCACTCTTTCCCATGGCAGCCAGCCCTTCAGAGTTTTGCAAACAGCAATCATGTCCCCTGAACTACATACTTTTTCATTCTTAGTAAGGTGACCAGACGTTCCACTTTTGGCGGGACAGTCCCGATTTTTAACAGTTTGTCCTGTGTCCTGCGGCGTTTTAAAAAAGTCCCGATTACTCTTTATAATATTTTAAGTATTAATAAATTTAAAAAAAGAAGAAAAAAAGAAAAAACAACAACAACAACCCCCCCGGTCAATGATGTACCACTTTAAATCTGGTCACCTTATTCTTAAGAGTTCCACTGCAGACCCTTTGCGGTTCCTCCGATGACATGGCTTCCAATCTCTCCTCTTCAAGTTTGCCATCCTCCTCTAGGGCTCCAGTTGGTTGTGCCCTCTCTGAAGAGTTCACACGTGAGCACAGGCATAAGACCAGGACTCGCATGTCCCTTACTTGGGACAGTGTTAATACAGCCCAAGAGCATCCGGGAACCCACATCTGGAATGCTGAGCCTTCTTAGCTCTGGGTCAGTAAAATTCCCCAGTGGGAATTTCCTCTTTGGCTGTAGCTGTTCAATCTTTCCTTCCCTGTCTTGTACTTGAGCAGTTTTTTGTTGTTTTGTTTTTTGTTTTTTTTTAGCCTGAGAGCTGGACCTGACAATGATGTCTATTAAGAATCTTAAGCATTGACAGCCAAGCTTTCCAAGATATCCTGTCTGCAAGTGACGAGTAGTTTTGCACCTATTGTGGTTGGCAAAGTCATCGGCTTTGTCAATCTCAAAGAGTAGAGTTACAAAGGAAAATGATAGGCTCTGGAGTCAAAAGACCTAGATTCTAGTCCCAGGTTTGAACCCGTTCAACTAGTCGAGTGATGTTGGGCCAGTTGCTTCACCTCTCACTGGCACATACCATCATTAAATTTGGCCGTGTGTGGGGGTGCACTACTCAGCAGTCCAACTCCTGGGTTTGAATCCTGGCTCTGGTACTAATAAGCTGTGTGACCTGAGGCAGGTTACATAACCTCTCTTGGATCCAGTTTTCCCATCTACAGAGTGGGAATACTAGTAGCACTACTTTAAGAGGTGCTTTGAGGATCACCCATGTTAATAGGTGTAAAGTGCCAAGAACGTGACCTGCTATATAAGAAGAGTAGTATTAAATTACCACTTACATTTATTGTATTACAGTAATTGTGCAAGGTAAAAGTACAGTGAGAGTGAGCTCTTTTATTTTCCGTGTTGATTTATTTACTTAAATTAAATCATTCAATATTTGTGCAATGACAGGTGACACAGCATATGACCAGAGAATGAATCAAATTCGTGAAGTTACGCTTATTAAAACAAAAAATGATTTGAAGCATATGTAATTGATCAGAGTTAGTTTCTGTTGTGTGTGTGTGTGTGTTTTTAACCTGTACATACCACTCCCCAACCAGCTAAGATGTACTGGAGTGAAGCAGTGTGCGGGTGGTGGGGAGGAGGGATACAGAGGACAAGGGGGAAGTGAAACAGAAAGAAGAGAGAAAAAGCAAAAGTATTAAATGATCTTCAGATCAAAGGAAACCTAGGCCCTGCCCTTTAACCGACCTGGGTCCCCAAAGATAACTGAAGTGGTGGGGGTGATGGCAACTCCTGATGGCCTTGGGCGATCCAAGGGCGCAGAGAGCTCTTACCTTGCTTCTGAGCAGAACTTGGAGGAGGCAAGTCTTGCAGGATATTCCTGCATGGTGGGGGGCAGTTGACTGGATGTGCTGTGCAGGGAGGCAGGAGAGAGGACCTGAGAGAGCCTCGTAGAGTTCACCGTGGTCCAGCAGGGCATCATGGAAGACACCAAGAGAGCCAGTGCATATGCCATGTGCTGACTGGCTTAAGTCTGGTTTAGACCAATTATCCCTGGAGCTGAGGGTGGAGACAAATCACAGGCTATTTCACAATGGAGGGTGAGTGGGCTGGATGTTGGAGTGATAACCATATGTCCACTTGCCTTGGCTCTGCACCCTGAGGTGGTACTGAGTGTGATTTAGTGTTTGAGGATATGGGCTTTGCCTTCAGGAAAACCTAAGTTTGAATTGTGGTTTCACCCAACTTTGACTCCAGGAACAATAGTAAGAGTTGTTAGGCAGAGACAATGACCTTGTGTATAGGAGGCCCTGAACACTGTGCCTGACCCAGGGCCAGAGCTGAAAAATGGAAGCTATCAACCTTGTGGTTCCTAGATTTTTCCCTACCTGAGGGCAGGGACTGAGTGAATCTTTGAGTCCCCTGAGCTCAGCCAGGTGCCCGGTGTGGAGTATGTCTTTAGAAGATGGGTGCTCGATGAATGGGCCAACAGCTGCAACCTCTCCCTTATTCAAAGGGCAACTGCTGGCAAATAAAACTGTCCTCTCTCAGGTGCTTTGGCCGTCATGCTGTTTCAGAATGGAGGACCCATCACAGTTCTCTGTCTATAAGCTTCCAGAAAAAAACAGCTCTGGGCATAGGTACAATAGTATCCAGGAAACAGGCATAATAATAATGATGTCAAGTCATGGGGTTGTTGTGAAGATTAAATGAGCTAGTTCCTATAGATCAGTGGCTCTCAACCTTCTGGCCCTTTAAATACAGTTCCTCATGTTGTGACCCAACCATAAAATTATTTTCGTTGCTCCTTCATACCTGTAATGTTGCTACTGTTATGAATTGTAATGTAAATATCTGATATGCAGGATGGTCTTAGGCGACCCCTGTGAAAGGGTCGCTCGACCGCCAAAGGGGTCGCGACCCACAGGTTGAGAACCGCTGCTATCGAGGCTTAGGCCAGTGGCTGGCCCATGGTGAACCAGCAGTAGGAGTTAATTGCTCATGTCATTACCAAGGGGGGTTGGCAGTTAAGGGCACAGATTCTGGACCCGGTTGCCTGGGTTTAAATATCAGATGTGCCATGAGAATTTGGGCAAATCACATAATCCCCTTGTATCTCAGTTTTTTAGTCCTTAAAATGGGGTAATGATAGGATCTATATCACAGGACTGAAAATCAAATAAGTAAAGATGTGTGTAAAGCAATTAAAATGGTGCCTGGCATCCAGAAGCTGCTATATATATTTTAAAATTTTACTATTAAAAACATTGTTTTTATAAGTAAAGCAACCTTGAAAGAATGCTCCCCAGGAATTCAAATGCCTCGGGTGCCCGGGCCACGGTGGGCCAGTGGTAGAGCACCGACCTATGAACCAGAAGGGCGCACGCCCAGGGTGCAGGCTTGATCCCCAGTAGGGAGCATGCAGGAGGCACTGATCCATGATTCTTTCCCATGATGGATGTTTCTATCTCTCTCTTCCTCTCCCTTCCTCTCTGAAATCAATAAAGATATCTTTTAAAAATATAAAATGCTTCCGATAACTGAAGCCTGTTGGGCAATGGAGAATCTCATGTGATCCGGCTCCAAGACCAAGAGTGGGCTACGAGTTGCTGAGCCCCAGTCTGCCACTGATGTCCCAGGGATAGTGTTTTTTTTTTTTTCCCTATTAGTGTCTCATTGGCCCAGTCATAAAAGAGTTAGCGAAAGCCAAGTTTTCTTTCAGCCCACCAGCCTGCGAGGCTGCGGCCGAGTTTCCTCCGGGGAAATCGGCTCTAACACGGGCTGGGAGGGAGCCAAGTCCTAATGCGGTGTCCTCTGAAGGTGCGCCCAGCTTTACCGTTTCAAATGCGATATGCTTATTGCCGGTCTGATTTTTATTGGGAAAAAGCAGTGGTGTGCTTTCCAGGTCCCTGGGGTCTGAATTAAAATAAAGGAAGTACTTTAAGAAATCAAATCCAAACAGCAGGACTGGGAAGCATGCTCTTAGGCAAGGGTATCACCGACCTCAGAAGCTGCTTGCACACCAAAGGCCTGAGACAAAGCCCCGTGCTAATTGCATTTGGGGGTCCCAGGGCCACTGGTAATAGGGCCAGCTTCCCTCGGAGGCCTGTGTGCGTTGCAAAGCAGGCCTATTACAAAAGCTGCAGCTCCCGGCGTCCATGCCGAGTCCTGTGCCATGTCATAGGTGCTGGTTAGATGGCCACTGAGTCCATCCTACAGATGAGGAAACTGAAGGTCAGATTCTTTTTTAAAAAAGCAAACAAACAAAACACATTCTTATAGGTACACCAGCAGTAAGTGGCAGAGGTGAAAGCTAATCCGAGGGTTTTGTGTGTGTTTTTTATACCAAAATCTATGTGCTTTTCAGGGGCCAGTGTTTTCCAGTTTGCAGACTGAGACCGAGTAGTGAGTGAGTGAGTCATGAAATCACTTTAGTGGGTTACAACCAGCATTTTCAAAAATGAAATAAAATAGAATGGAAAATATGACTGTATTGCATGGGTAGGGATAACTAGTGTTTTATGACATATGTGTGTTTGTAGTATGTGCATCTACACACATACATATATAGTTTTATTTTATTATTTTTTAAAACATATTTTATTGATTTTTTACAGAGAGGAAAGGAGAGGGATAGAGAGTTAGAAATAGCAACGAGAGAGAAACATCGATCAGCTGCCTCCTGCACACCCCCTACCAGGGATATGCCCGCAACCAAGGTACATGCCCTTGACCGGAATCGAACCTGGAACCCGTCAGTCTGCAGGCTGATGCTCTATCCACTGAGCCAAACCGGTTAGGGCCACACATACATATATATAACTATAACATGTTTGTATGTCCTGGGTGATGATGCCAAATGTATTTCTACTGAGGGTCACAGTAAAAAGAGGGAGAAAGTGACTGTTTTAGGCCATACTGCTTTTCAGCTAGTGTGAGCTAACGCTTACTGAGATTGACTATGTGCTTGAGATGTTCTACAGAGGTGAGCTTACTTAATCACTACAACGACACCACAGGTTAGTATCATCCCCGTTTGCAGATGAGAATCCTGAAGTTCAGAGAGGGGGAATCATTTGCCCCAGGTCACAAAGCTGATAGGCAGCAAAGCCTGAATCTGAACCTGAGTGTCTGGCTTCACCATCTGTGTGCTCAGATGCCGGAATCAGAGGCCCCGTGGAGGCCTGTTACCAGCTTGGGTCGCTTCCCTCTCTCACTTCCCTATTTTCATTAGCAAGCCAGGCTTGCAGACCTCTCTGTGGAATCTGTAGCTTCACATTTCTCTCATCCTCCTATACTTTAGATTAATTAACCTCCTAATTATTTAGACATTCACTCACCAACTTGTGTGCAATTCAAATCTATTACACTTCAGGGGACGTGTCTGTATCGTGTGTATTCTGCTGCAAATCCCACGTGGTCATGGGAGAAGTGGAGGGGGGAGATTTGTAGAATCAATTTTTAAAAATTCCGATGCATTTCTGAGGCATCTGAAGTGTTGATGAGATAGCTGGGGTCTTGGGTGCTTGACTTTTAAATTCACATTTCTGAAAAGCAAGATACAAAATTGATTATACAGTATGATCTCAACTGTGTTAAAAATGTATATAGAAAGGTTTGGGAGGAAGTGAACAGTGGTTGCCTCTGGGTGGTGGGGTGCTGAGTGATTTTGACTTTCTCCTTTTGTGTGTTTTTTCCACCCCTCCAAGTTTCCTGCAATTGAGAAAGAGTGTGGCTTTAAAAATTCACTAAGTAACAGTTAATTTCCAGGGAGAATATGGGATCATATGTAATTTTGAGAAATGAGCTCATTTTGTAAGCCAAATGCATCATACTTTTGGTACCGATTAGGAAGTGTCAGAGCAGCTCGCTAGTAGGGCCTGAGCCACATGGTGTGTCATGTGACATGGTGACCCTGGCTACATGGCTTCTGCCCATTCTTTTCCTGATGCCTCACTCTGATTTGAGGAGCAGCCAGGCCAGAGCCCAGATTCTGCATCTGACAGTCAGTCCCTTGGGCCAGGTGAGGAACAGTCGCTCTAAAGCAAACCATTGCAGAGTCTGACTTCCCATCAGACTGTGCAGTTACCCTGGGCTGATCTCGTCTTTTTCATCTTTGTGCCTCTGAGAGCCATGCATGGCACCTGGCCCAGGAGGGGTAACAGATGAGGGAGGAATGAATGTGCAGCTCCTCGACTTCTATGCTAAGCACATTTTTGAGGCTCTGCTTCATGTAGAAGGACAATGTGGGTTTGTTTTAAATAACAGGACTGAGTGACTCTGGGAATAAGAGAGCAGCTTACTCCAGGGCTTCTGCTAGCTCCCTTTGGGGAGGTGCTGGTCTCCCTCCACGCCCACAGGCAGGAGGCAGTGTAATGGGTAGTTAAGTAAGTGGGCTTTGGAGTTAGAATGCCTTTAGTGTCTCATATAAAGCAATAGCAAAAAATAACAGTGCTTACTACCAAGGGTTGTTGTGAAGATTAAATGAGATAGTACACAGAAAGCTTTTAGAAGAGTGCCTGGCACATAGTAGGTGCTCAGAAAATGTGGATGATGGTGATAATGGCTGAATGATTTCTTGGGGATGCAATGCTGTGACTGGCAGGGTTTGAGTCATATGTGCACCCCTGAAGTGGGATAGTGGCAACATCAGAATTCCCAAGAATTGGGTTCAGAATAAGTACTCCCCAAATAACTGTGAAATAAATGAAAAAACAACTCTGTAAAAATGGGCTGACTGCACCTATCCTACAGGTGAAGAAATGGCGCTAAAAGTAAATTAAACATGGAGTGGATGTTCCTTTCTTCTCTTGCCCCGCCCTTCTTCCAGACCCAGGCTTCCTTGACAAGGTGCTTACTTATTTCACAGGCCTGCTCATGGACAGCACCTGACCAACAGGACCAAGTGGGCAAGTACTTACCAACCACCACCAGGTAGTAGCTGCTGACCAATCACCATCAAGAAGGTAGGTTCTGACCAATCACCATCAAACAGATGGTGCTGACCAACCACCATCAGGCAGGTAGGTGCTGACCAATCACCATCAAAAAGGTAGGTTCTGACTAATTACCATCCAATAGGAGGGTACTGACCAATCCCCAGCCTGCAGGGTTATTCTGACCAGTTATCACACAGGTGACAACCATCTTAGAGAAGAGGGCACCTGGAGCAGAGAGGTCCAGGTCCAGACATGCCTGGGGCTCAGCTGGTACCTCAGGGAGGCGCAGGCTCTATATTCAGAACTGAGGGCCTTGGAGGGGCCTGGTCCTCCTCAGCCCGGGGCCTTGGGATCCTCGAGTTGAGATTGTCATCAGGGAGGAGGGATTGCCAGGGCCATGGCCTTCTCTCACCCAGCACCAGTTGTGGGAGTTATAGCCCTGCTTCATCTTCCTTAATGGCCTATGCTGTCAGAGCAGCGTCGCTGGCGCACCCCGTTTCCCATCTGTTTATGGCATCTTTGGCTGCCCCTACCCTGTTGCACAAGAAAGAAGCTAGGAGAACTGTGAAACCACCAGTGGCTCCGTCCTGTTTGGCACAGAACCGTGTTCTGCGTGGAGATTCAATTCGCGTTAGACTTGGGTCTTGATGATGGTGTATTGGAGCAGGGAGGGGGGCAGGGGAGCATGGGTTGGCCTTTGACTTGGGTAACAAAATGCATGAGTGCTTCTTGCTTGTTCCCTCTTGAACTGTGTTTCTAGCAGTCTGTCTGCGCTCTTTTACCTGGTCTTCCTTTCATTGTAAGAGCAGTGTTCAAGTTCCATCTTCTGTGTCCTGGGGATGGTGCCAGCAGGGATCCACAGCATGCGTGGAAAAGACACCCATGGGATCTCATCAGCTCTGCAAAGTTGATTGGGTTGATGGGGCCTCCTGTGGCCCCCTGTGGCTTTGCAAAAGTGTTAAAATCTGTGACCTGTCCTCTGGGAGTTTCTCCCCTCTCTTGTTCTCAGAGATTTGTTTATTCAAATCTCAGAGACTTAATCTATTCCTCCAGTCACTGGTTCTGAGAATCCACTACAACCTTGGGGTGGCTGCTGTAGCTCACAGGGTGACCAAGACAGACTGCCCTGCTGGTCGGCAACCCACCCTCTAGAGGGAGAGATGGACAACTACGCACTAGTTCTAACAAAGGGCCAGATAAAGCGAGTACTAATTGGAGGAACAAATTGTCTGTGATAAGAATCATAGAAGGAGTGACTATTATTTTTAAAAGAACTAGAAGTCAGGCAGACCATGTAGCGAAGGACCCTTGTGAACTGGACTTGGAAAAACAAGGAGGATTTCAATAGGAAAGGATGGGCAGAAAACCCTTACCAGCATAATTTTTAAAACAGAAGGAAGAACAATTGTGGGCTATTTTCATGATCATTATTGCAAAGTATGGTGCTTGATGGAGATGGATTAAGAAATGAAGGCATGCTCCCAGCTAGCGTGGATCAGTGGTTGGGTGCTGACCTGGGAACCAGAAGGTCACCGTTCGATTCCCAGTCAGGGCACATGCCCGGGTTGTGGGCTCGGTCCCCAGTGTGGGGTGTGCCTGAGGCAGCCAATCAATGATTCTCTCTCAGCACTGATATTTCTGTCTCTCTTTCCCTCTCCCTTCCTCTCTGAAAAAAAAAAAAAAAGAAAGAAAAAAGAAAGAAATGAAGGCATGGCCCCTATATGTGAGGACAGGAGGGAGAAGGGGACAGCGGCATGACATAGGGCCAGTGTGCTGGTGCTATAATCATGGCACACATGAAATATTTTGGGACCATGGAGAAGGGAGATGATCGCACGTTACAAAATAGTTGGCATTTGGCTATAGTTCTCTTTTTAGCTCCTGCTTAGTTCATGATTTCCTGGGAAATGTCATCTTCTCTCCTCTCACCCTTCGTCTTCATGCCACATCTTTTCTCCAAACAGTTTGGAAGGCAATTGGTCCATCTCATACTAATGATAATAGCTACCCGTTAAGGCCTGGTGATTGTGCACGGTACTTGTGAAATCCTCAGCACCACTGTATCGGTTCCTTATTGCTGTATAACAAGTTACCCCAAAACGTAGTGCTTTAAAACAGTGAGCACTTACTGTTTCCTGGTTTCTGTGAGTCGGGAATCTGCATGGCTGAGCTGGAACCACCAACCAGGCCTCTCACAAGCTGCAGCCAGGGTGCTGGTGGGGCAGCAGTCATGCAAAGGCTCGACTTGGGGAAGGATCAGCTTCTGACCTCACTTACAGGGTTGTTGACAGCATCCAGCTCCCCAGAGACTATTGGCTGGAGGTTGCCCTCTGGTCTTTGCCATGTGGACTGCTCCTTGGGGCAGCTCACAACAGGGGAGAAGGGCAAGAGGGGAAGTACAAGCAAGGCAGAGGTCACCAACCCTTGTAACCTAGTCTCGGAAGTGACATCCCATCACTTTTGCACTTATTCTGTGTCCCTAGGTATAGTGTACACTCGAGGGGAGGAGATTAGACGACGGCATAGACACCGAGAGGCAGAGTTGTTGGCGGAGTTTTAGAAGCTCACTACCATAGCCACTCTATATGTGAGGGTTCTCTCCTTTTTAAGGAAAGGAATCTGAAACTCAGAGACCTTGCTCAGGCTCACACGCTGTCTGAGTGGTTTAAAGTTGAACTTGAACCACTGTTTCTCTAAAGCCTGCTTCTTCCCTCTACCTCACACTGCCTCCGGTGGCTGATGAAAGTCGCCGAGGGCATCCCACGCCCAGAGTCACCCATTTGGGTGGCTTGGTTGACAGCTACCCAGCCACACGCTGAGGTTTAGACCGCAGAGCCTGCGAGCCTGCATAACATTCCCACTCTCCCTGATCGCAGAGGCATTTTTCCCATTTTACTTAGAGATAGCGGTGAGGTTCAGGGAAGGCCACATCTCTGGTGCTCTGTGAGCAGCTCCTTCCTGAAAGCCTCGCCACTAACCGCCCAGGATCTTGTTGAAAGCACTTGAGTGAGAACATGCACCTTGCAGTCATGTCCTTTTCACAGACGATTAATCAGGAGCGTCCCCGGCTGGTTTGGCACAGATGGAGGTAAGGGAGAGCGCCAGATCGTAAATCCAAATAAATTTATAGCCTCACCATCCATCCCTTATTACATCAGGAAGGCTGTGTTTCCCTTTGGTTCTTGAAGAAATGGAAGAGGTTTTGCACAATGAGGGCTCAGTACTGAAGGGCTTAATCCACCAGGTAGGTTTTTGGTGGAAACTAATCAATGGGACATTGTTTTGGACAAACCTAAGGATCTTGTTTACTGATAGGAGCAGCCTTACAGAAGTTTCACGAAAAATTCTTAAGGCACTTGATACATACTGCCTTGAATTGTAGTCCTTTATTATTTATTTACTTTTAAGTTTTTTTATTGTTGACACTATTGCAGATGTCCCTCTTCCTCTCTCCCTTTGCCCATCTCCACCCAGCTCTCCTCCACCCCCACCCCCATCCAGCCTTCATCGCACTGTTGTCTGTGTCCATGGGCAATGCTTATATGTTCTTTTCTTGTTTTCTATTTTCCCTTCTGTTTTGAAACTTCTCAAATATATATATATATATATATATATATATATATATATATATATATATCCTCCAAGGATATTTTTCCATTGATTTTAGGGAGAGGAAAGAGAGAGGGAAAGAGAGAAATATCGATGTGAAAGAAACACATCAATTAGTTGCCTCCTGCACGAGCCCCTACCAGGGCCAGGGCCAAAGAGGAGCCTGCAAACTAGGTATGTGCCCTTGACCAGAATTGAACCCGGGACCCTTTGGTATGCAGGCCAACACTCTATCCACTGAGCCAAACCAGGTAGGGCAAAGATTATTATCTTTGTATTTGCACATCTCCAAACATGTGTTGCTCCTGGTAGGTACCCAATACCTTTCTTTTCAGAAAATATGTAACTGTCTCCTAAATGAATTTTAACAGCCCTTTTACATTCAGGTCAGATCAGCTGTTTCTTTCTCCAAAGCCTAGAGTGATAGAACCAGCTCCCTGAACACACAGCAGCTCATGTCTACAGCGCTTTCCTCCATCTATCTGGCCAGGAGGTGGTGTGCATGAATTTGCTTTTTCACACTTAAGGCTTGCATAATGACTTGAGAAGTATTCTGATGCGACTGTGGTTGTGCTGAGTCTGTTCCTGACTTGTCTGATTCCTGGGTCTGCCCTGCATGGGACTCTCACCCTCTCTGTGCTGTTGTTTCTTTTTGTTCAAGTTGGGAATAGTCAACCATCTCTATTTCAGGATGAGTGCAGAAAGGCAAGTTTCTCAGAAAAAAAGAACAGAGGCCCAGGGACCAGATCTCTGTGTAAAAATTACTTTCTTTCTTTAAAAAAATTATGATTGGTTTTTTAGAAACAGAGAGGAACTGGGGAGCGAGGGAAGAGAGAGAGAGAGAGAGAGAGAGAGAGAGAGAGAGAGGTGTCCCTTGATTTGTTGTTCTACTTTTTATGCATCCATTGGTTGATTCTTATATGTGCCTTGACTGGGAATCAAATCTGCCATCTTGGACTAACCAGTTGAACTTTGTAGCCAGAGTAGAAGTTGCTTTGTTTCTTTTATGAGGTGGTGGAAAACACACTTATTTTGTTTTGCCACTTTCTTGCCACATGGCATTGGTTCAGTAAAATATATTCTGACCATAACTTTCCTTATCCCTGTAATTACTGTCCTGCTTACTTCACAGGGTTAGGGTGGGGATCACTAGAAAGAATAGACATAAACTTCTCCATGATATGATATTAATGATGGCAATAATGATTGCAATAGTATCATGTATCACATAGTTACTGTGTGTTGGGAAATGTGCTGTGTTTCACATGAATTATCTCAGTTAATCCTCATAACAGTCCTGTGATGTGGAAATATTAGCCCCAATTTATAGATGAGGAAGCTGAGGCCTTGAAAGGTTAGGTGACTTGTCCAAGGTTATACAGCTGATAAGTTATGGAGCCAAGATTCAAACACAGACAGTTCAACTCCCAAACTCATGAACTTATGTAATTTACATAAAACTGTCTCATGCTATATAATAGTGTAAAAATATAGGGTTATATTAACCAGCCCCCCCCCTTTTATATAAGTGTAAAGAGTTGCTATTTTATTTTCCACATATAGTCAGAGAGTACATTCAGATCTGTTGTCTTTCACAATATGAAAAGCATGTAAAATTTTCAGCAGGGATGTTAAAACCATCCAATGGGGAAATGACAGTCTTTTAACAAATGGTGCTGGGAAAACTGGATATCTACATGCAAAAGAATGAAGCTAGACCCTATCCTTATGCCATATACAAAACTAACTCAAAATGGGTTAAATACCTAAACATAAGAGCTAAAACAATAGAGATTTTTTAAGAAAATGGGAAAACCTTTATAACATTCGATTTGGTGATGACTTTTTGTATATAGCATCAAAAGCATAGCAACAAAAGAAAAATTAAATAAACTTCTGTGTCTCAAAGGACACTATCAAAAGAGTGAAAAGACAACCCACTGAATGGGAGGAAATACATACAAACCATATCTCTGATACATATAAAAACTCCTGTAACTCCATAGCAACAACCCAAAAAATCCAATTCATAAATTGGCAAAGAACTCCAATAGACATTTCTTCATGCAAGATGTACAAATGGTCAACAAGCACATGAAAAGATGCTAAGTATCACTGATCGTTAGAGAGATGCAAATCAAAACAAGACCCTGTTTCATACCAATGAGGATGGCTAGGATAAAAAATAGAAAATTACTTGTGTTGACAAGGATATGGAGAAGCTGGCCACGGATGCATTGCTGGTGGAAATATAAAGTGGTGCAGCTGCTGTGGAAAATAGTTACTCAGAAAGTTAAATGTAGAATTACCATATGAGTTAGCAATTGCACATCCAGGTATATACTCAAAAGCAAGGACTCAACCAGATACTTGCACAGCAGTGTTTATAGTGTCATTATTCACAATAGCTCAAAGGTGGCAACAACCTAAGTGTCCATCAACAGATGGCACATGTGGTATAGAGCAGTCCTAGACTCTGTCATCTCATGAATATAATGGAATATTATTCAGCTTTTCAAAGGAATGATGTTTCCATGCTACAACGTGGATGAACCTTAAAGACTCTGTGCTAAGTGAAATAAGCCTAGATACTAAAGGACAAATATTGTGTGATTCCACCTATATGAGGCACTTAGAACAGGCAAATTCATAGAGGCAAGAAGTGGAATAGAGCTTACCAGGGGCTGGGAGAAGGAGGGAGTAGGAAGTTAGTGTCTAACTAGAGGCCCGATGCATGAAATTCAGGCAAGGGGCTCAACTCCCACCACTGCAGTGGCTGCCTCAGCCAGCATTGCAGTGGCTTTATCTGGAAGGTCATCCGGAAGTACGTCCAGTCTAATTAGCATATTACACTTTTTTCCCGGTACACAAAAATTTGTGCACTTGGTGGGTTCCCTCAGCCCAGCCTGTGCTCTCTCACAGTCTGGGACCCCTCGGGGGATGTCCACCTGCTGGCGTGCCTGGCCAGCCTGGGTGAGGGGCTAATGGCTGTTTGCAGGCTGGCCAAGCCCCCAGTGGAGACCCTCACCCTATAGGGGTGTGGCCAGCCTGGGTGAGGGGCTGAGGGCCGTTTTCAGGCTGGCCACATCCCCTTTAGGGTTCAGGTCCCTACTGAGGTACCTGGCCAGCCTGGGTGAGAGGCCGAGGGCCATTTTCAGGCTGCCCACAGCTCCCATTGACTCAACGTCCCAGCAAGGCTGGCTGGAATCAGGTTTCTGGGGTTTATTTATCTTCTATAATTAAAACATTGTTGCCTTGAGCAGAGGTCCAGCCAGCCTAACAGAAGCCTCCTATTTGCTCTAGCTCTGTGACTGCCAGCTGCCATCTTTGCTGGGTTAATTTGCATATAGCTGCTCTGATTGCCTGGTGGGCATGGCTTAGGTGTCTTGGAGTGATGGTTAATTTGCATATTACTCTTTTATTAGATTAGATGGGTGCAAGTTTCTCTTTGGGATGATAAAAAATTTCTGGAAACAGATGCTGGAGATTGTTGTATAACATTGTGAACATATTTAATGCCAGCGAATTATATACTTGACAATGGTTAAAATGACAAAATTTATGTTATGTATATTTTACTAAATTAAAAACTTTTTTTTAAAAAAAAGCATGTAAGACATCTTATCTTGAGATATTTAGTTTTTTAAAATTTGATTTTACATCATTAAAACAACTTTTGTTATATTTTTACACTATTTGAAATAGTAACAATTCTTTGAAGAAAACAGAAAGTACAGATAAACCCAAAGGGGAAAAATTAACACCTTCATTATCCTGGCCTGGTTTCTATTTAAAACCGCAGGGTCCTTCCAGATCATCTCCGTCAGTTTCCTCCTAGTCTCCCCTTTGGTGCAGCTCCTATTCTTCTATTCTTTAGGAGCTTTGAGGTCACTTTCTTCTGCGAGTTCTCATCTCTATCCGAGTTTGTCTTACCCATCCATGGGTGGAAAAACACTAAAACCAAGTGGAGCGATAACACATAGAAAAGGAGCCAAGAAATGTGTGATGAGGATTCTGATTCATGCTGAGACCATTTGGAAGTTGTGTTGGAAAGGACAACACCTAACACACTATGCCCAGACGTCTCTGAACATGTGTGGCCAAAGGGATGGTCTGCATGTTTGATGTTGTCCATATCACAGAAGAAAACAATGTTTTCTTAGCTTCTCCATTTAGCCTCTTTACTGGGTCATGGGGCAAGGGGCAACCAATGCCTCACTGTGTTCTTCATCAAAATATTATTTTTGTGCAGATAAAGTCCCGGGTCTTCCTGAGCAGGAGCGTGAATTAACACTGCCATTACGTTTCAGATTATGCATGGGGTTCTTTCTCTCCAGCTCATTTGCAGAGTGTGAGTTTCTGTTATCTCCAAGTGTGCATGGTACATGTTGAGTTGGCTCCCACACCTGGTGACCCTATGAAGGAGTGATGTCCACAGTGTCCTGTCCTCAACAGCCTTGCTTAGCTCCCGTAGACTCGTGCCTATGGCTTCTTTTATGGAGTCAATCCATCTCATATTTGCTCTTCCTCTCTTCCCGCCGCCTTCCATTTTCCCCAGCACGGTGTCTTTTCCAGAGAACTCTCCTTCTCAGGATGCACCGGAAGTAGGAGAGCTTAAGTTTTGTCCTCTTTGCCTATTTTCTACTTAACATTATATTCTCCAGTTGCCATGCTATCAAAGATAAATCAGTGACTTCTTTTTTTTTTTTTTTAAGGAGCAAATGAGCTTCTGCTCAGTAGGGAGTGCTTTTCCAGTTAAGCAGCAGAGTCTGCCAAGGAAGGTGGGCTCTGAACAGGGAATCATCAGATTTACCTTTCATGGTCCTAGACTGTCCTGCTCCATGTGATTGTTCGGAAGAAGAGAACATTGCTAGAGCTTGGATTTTGCTTATAGGGTCAGGAGAAAGAGGGAAGGAGAGCCTGGTTTCTAGGGGCAAGACAGCTATGCTGCTAATTTGGCATGTTCCCTACAGGGCTGTCTTCCTCGCTTCTCAAATACAGTTTCAATGATGCAGTGAGAACCCAAATCCAGAATCTCTATTTTTATTGCTTTAGATTTCCGTAAGCGCACCTACTAATTCCCATGTCCTCTTGGCGCTTTGTCGCAGTTCCGCACACTTTGGTCCGCCTGGGCTCCTGGGCCCAGGGGCCCACTTGGGCTGCCTTCCGTTTGTGTCTATTGCTCCTCCTTCAGTCTCACCCCGCATGGGACACACGACAAGGCTGGCGGGTCTCCTGTGAGCCAACACACAGTTTGGTATGTTTCTTTTCCTGGGGAACATTCCAGATGGCCAAGTTTACCCTGATCCTCTCAATAGTTCTGCTAAGCACTTAAAGCCATTGTAATGCTTTCCCCAAATAGTTCTTAAAGATTCGTTAATTAATTCACTCATTCAACAAATATTTATAAAGCACTTATATTCCAGGGCCTCGTGTAAGCGCAGAGGATATATTTATGAATGAGAGAATCCCTATTCCAGAATTCTTAAAATGAAGAAGTACTTAGGTTTTTAGTCTTTTACACAAAATTCCTTGTGATGACTCTTAGACCGTGAATATAATCTCAGTGTCTGGAGATCATAGAGAATGTGAGGTGACGCTTATTTCTTTTTTGCTTTGCTCCTAAGACATCAATAAACCCAACCATCTTCCTGCCTCTCTGACCAACTCAACTGTTCCGTGTTGGTATTAGGACCCTACCCCAGGTTCTCTCTCCTCTCTCTTTTTTTATTATACCACTAGGGGCCCGGTGCACAAAAATTTGTGCACTCGGGGTGGAGGGAGTCCCTCAGCCCGGCCTGTGCCCTCTCACAGTCTGGGACCCCTCAGTGGATGTCCTATGATGGCCCCAGTCTGCCAGGCGCCTTTTGTGTGTGTGTGTGTGTGTGTGTGTGTG
>PVJC01026682.1:0-23837 GCA_004026665.1 Murina feae
ACACACACACACACACACACACACACCAATCCATGTACAATTCAAACAATAATTTTAAATAGATTATCATTAGAGTTCTTACCGAGCCACAGGAAGCACATTGGAACCTGTATACATCATGATAAAGAAAAATACTCCACTAAGATAAAGACGAGGTAACTGTGGGTTATCTTGCATGATTTGGTATAGCAAAATAGCAACCTTCTCAACAAGGATAGGGTCAAAGGTCAGCAGTAGCTAAAAAAAGAAATAAAATGTTTTGTTATTGGATTGTAAAAAAAATTGCAATATCATCATTCATTTTAGGTTTATGTATTTCTTGTACCGAGGTTACAGCTTCTTATATGCAGTAAGTTACAAAATAAAAATCCACGGGACTCAGTAAGCTTGTCTATCAAATGTTACTAGTGAAAAAACAACAACAATAAAACAAGAATAAATACTAGCTCAGATTAGGTCGAAGTTTTAGATTCAGATATGAGATTTTAAAAAGATTTGAAGATGATTCATTGCACAATAGTTAACGCAGAGATATAAAATATTGGAATTGATCAAAATTTATTCAGAAAAAGTCCAAACATGCCTGAGGTTCTTTTGTCATGATTACAGGTAAAATTATTTCTTGTGCAGGAATCTTAGGACAAAAGAAAAAAGAAAAGCAGCTACTCTCTGGGTTATTTTCAGGTGAGTGGATGTGAAGCATCCCCCAAAGAAGACTTAAGAAGTCAAGGAGCAGAGCAAAGAACGCCATCAGCAAAACAGCAGTAAACTATAGATCTACACAAGCAGGTAGAGGACAAGAGGGTAAACAAATATCAGTAGTATTTCTACTACCAGAAAGTACCAAAAGATGTGGTCTCTAGAAATCTGAGCTGGCAATACTAGCATCTGTGACCACAGTAATGAATCTGGGCTAAAAAATAAAAAATAAAAATCATGTAATGTTGCTAGAATAAATATTTCATAAAAAGAAATTTAGTTAGTTTTAGCTTAATAAAAGTGGCATTTCAACTTTCTATAAACAATGACTTCCAAAGAATCCCCAATTGGAAGTCAAATCTAATCTAATAAGAGAGTAATATGCAAATTAGGCATTACTCCAAGACACATAGGCCATGCCCACCTGCCAGGCCACGCCCATCGGCCATCAGAGCAACAATATGCAAATTAACCCAGCCAAGACGGCAGCCGGCAGCCATGGAGCTAGAGCAAACAGGAGGCTTCTGTTTGGAAACTGCCTGTCTCAGCTTGCTCAAAGCAACGAAGTCTCAATTATAGAAGCCACAGAGCTGAAGCAAACAGGAGGCTTCATTGCCTGCCTAGGCAGGCTGAGGCCTCTGCTCAAGGCAACAACATTTCAATTACAAAAGATAAATAAACCCTAGAAACCTGCTTCCAGCCAGCCTTGCTGAGACCTTGGGTCAATGGGAGCTATGGCCAGACTGCAAACAGCCATCAGCCCCTCACCCAGGCTGGCCACACCCCCATGGGGTGAGGGTCCCCACTGCAGGGCTTGGACAGCCTGCAAACAGCCATTAACCCCTCACCCAGGCTGACCAGGCACACCAGCAGGTGGACATCCCCTGAGGGGTCCCAGACTGCGGGAGGGCACAGGCCGGGCTGAGGGATGTCCCCCCCACCCCCGCCCCAAGTGCACAAATTTTTGTGCACTGGGCCCCAGTGTTATTAATAAAAAAAATAAATTTAAAACAAAAGTACTAGCTCAGATTAGAGGTCAAAATTGTAGATTCAGATACAAAACTGGATAGCTATATGTCTTTAAGTAGATAATTTAAATTTCTCTGTATTTTGAAGTCTTAGTTGTTCAAGAAGGTATTTAATACTATGACATATTTTTTCAAGGATAAATCAAGATATAGTAACACCCTAAGTGTTAGCAGTAGTTGTAACATAGAACTTGACAACACTTTTAACAAAATATGGGAATTAGCAAGCAAAATCCCAAAGTATTTGACATTGTGACTATACCAGAAGACATAGGACATTTACTGGTATCTTGAAGGCATCTAAAAGCAGTCTAAAAATTCTGAAGATATATCCAATGGTAAAACTGGTGATTGCTCTTAAAATCAAATGAAATACAAAAATCTGTACTATAAATACAGATAATGTTCCTGAAAACTACTACTGCCTAAATGTACTTAGCAAGATTAAGGTCTTCCAGAATACAGAAAATTAAAGAAAAACAAACAGCTTCTCAAAAATATTTTTTAAACTCAGTATTAAAGATATGAGGCACATATTGTTAAAAGGAACTACTTTTATAATTAAAATTCTTCTTTTAAATAACTTTAATTATTTAGATATTACTAAAAATGTTTGATAAATTAAAATAGATCTTTCACCCACAAAATTTCACGTTATACTGACCACATCTGTTAAAATTTGTTTTTTTAGTCATCTTTTCCGGGCCTGAAATGCAACAACATTTGCATTTACTTCTTTCCTTTCAGTTTCATAGGTATTGGAAAACCATTTGAGAGAGTTAGATTTTCCGAGACTGTCCTTCACCTACATGCCGAGAGGTTCCAGAATAGAAAACAAAAGCCTCTCCCACCAGCTCACACATACAGCACACAGTCCTCTTGGCTGGAGGATGGGGAGGTAGTGGAATAGAAGGAACAGGAACTGCAGTGCACTTTCACTTAAGCATCTAAACAGAAATGTCCACAACAGAAAAGCCTACAGCAAACCATAGTACATCACCTTTAAGTTATTTCAGTGGTGTGATTATAAGAATGGATAACTAAAACCTTTTGAGAATAATTCTGGAGTCTTCCCATATTTACATTCTTGGATACACAATCTCCCACAGTCTATTCAGAACATCAATTAGCAATAAGTGAAGTAACTATAATTCAGGGTTCAGGCTTTTTGAAAATGGAATAAACTACAAAGAAACAATGTCCAGGGCTCCTAGTAAGATAAATTAAGGAAAATGATTCTTAAAATAGTATTCCTAATTTGGTAACAGAAGAGTAACTCACCTGAATAATATGGGGAAGGCAAGCATTGTCTGAGAGCAGTCTTTTCACTCTGGGTAAAGGTCGAATGATGGCATTATCTTGATCTCTAGAAAATATTTTCTAAGGTCAACTTTTAATATTTTCATTAAAATTTATAAGATCAGAGCATATGACATTCTACTAGGCATGAAGCATATATTACCTTACTTTTTTTGTTAATGAAGACTAAGCTCTCATACATCTGGGAACATGATTAGGTATTTTGGTTTAAATCTATTTGGCTGCTTAATATGACTTCATTTCCTTCCATAAGATTTCCTTGAAAAACAGTACCCTAGAAGAGCCAGAGACTCTTATTTATTATTTAATTGATTAAACTTGGTGTTGTCTAACACTGTCAGTGGAGATCCCCCCCGCCAAAAGGGCATATCAAACTGTCACATAAATTTAAACTGTTTACCTACTCTCAGTATTTTCCAAGTAAAGCCTTAATTCAATGCTACATTATTCTAACTACTAGTTATGTCACTTTAAGTCTGATCTGAATTTTAAAGAGAACTGGAACATGAAAGCCTCAAGTGTTATAAAATAGACAGTTCCTCAGTAATTTCCATCACAAATATCTGTAGCATAATAAAATAAAATGATGTACATGCAAATATTTTATAAAGATTAAAATGTCTCATTCAAGGGTCATAATTATGATTATCACTGGATAACGAAGTCTCACCTTCACTCGTCAGGTGGGAAAAGATGTGAGCCTAAACTCATGTTCCTGTATCAGGAGTGGTTAACCTGACAGGTCAGGAGCTGGCACCTGTCACTGTCTACAGACTGCAGTGTTTATTTCAATAGTTTATACCTGATTCATATGAATGGCAACTGTTACTATTGCTAGAAGGCAGCTAGCAAGCCTCAATGTAATATCATTATTTGTAGTCTCTCAGAGAAAGATGTTTTTAGTTCCTTTACCAATATAATTTACAAATTATTTCTTTATATCTTTTTCCAAAAAAGCTCCAAAAATCAAAGCAGCATTCCCCCCAAGGCCACAAATGGAATACTGTTGCTTTAAATCACCGAAGTACTCCCATGACATCACAGAGAAAGCATTTTTACAAATGGGGAGAAGATGATTAAGAGTCCCTGGTAACCATGGAAATGTTCAATTACATTTTACCTGCTTGGAAAATATCCACACATTGTGATCAACATGTTCAATATAAGGGTAGCAAGGTCAGTTTCATTTAGCACAGCCTGTCCACTGGCTAACAGACACCACTTAAGCTGAGGGATTGCCTGTAGTGGTCGCCATCCATCCATGCCTTGAGCCCAGCATCTGGTCTTTGCATTTAACATTCCTTTGGCCCACAGTTCTTGCATCTAAATGAAAGCAAGGCATCACTATTACAGACAGACAAAGCAAAATGAAAGGGTTTGCAAATGCTTTATATTTATAGTAAATAAATACTAAACTATGAAATAAACATACAGGTTCACTATTAAAGAATAACAACAAACTTTTGTTGACAGGCCTTTAGGAACCCAAGTTTGGCTACTAATAAGAAAATAACCACGTAGTTGGTCAACCAGTGAGTATAAAGAAACACTGGAAAAAATAACAACAGTAGGCAGAATGTGAAATGACCAAATCATGCAAACAAAAGGCTTGGTGTTCTATAAAACTCTGGCTAAATTCTGAGCCTGAAAGGCTAAGGACAGGAGGACAGGATCAAACATCAGCAGATGTAAAGATAGAAATTGCCTTTGCACTGTACAGGCAACTTTTAATAAATTTCAGACTACATATCAAAATTTCCTATTCATACAAAAAGCATTGTAGTTTGACATAATTATCAAGGTAACAAATTATATAAAATTTATTAAAAGTCTGAGTGCTACCTCCATTAACAACTGCTTTTAAACACTAAGGTTTGATGACATCATTTAACGTGTGTGTGTGTGTGTGTGTGTGTGTGTGTTTCTCTAGAAATGCAAACCATCCAATACTTCATGTGGAAATGGAAAGGCAGAGCCCTTGGAGCTGATGACACTAATTCAAATTATAGTGTTAAAATATTCCAATATCTCTTTGTGTGCTAAGCACAGCGCAGTAAGAAAGGCTAAGACTTTCATGAAAAATTTCTCTGAGACACATACCTCATGAAATCCATATGGGCCACTTCTTTCTTTGTCTGCGCTGCCAAAGTACCATTCCTTTTCACTCTCTCTTTTCATATCTGGAGCAGCTTCAATTACATTGCTCTAAGTTTTAAAATAACTTAGTTATTTTTTAAGACAGAAATTTAAGGGAGTAGTTGTCATATAAAGTTACAAAGTACTAATTTCTTGGGTTTTATTCCTTTAAAAATTTATATAAATTTTTAAGAGACCTTATTTTAAGAGGTAGGGGTTAAATGCCTAGCCTAATAGTCCAAAAAAAGTGACTTGCTTTCTAAGAAGCATTAGAAGTAAATGGGTTCTACATTCACTTGAAAATCTAAGCTAAATTCAAAGATATCTACATTCCCGATGGTCCTTTTAATTCTCAGATCACTAAAATTTTAGTAGCACAGAACACAGCAAATAGCTATAAAAATAAACATATACCATTAACCTTAAGCCACAATGCTCAAAATAACTGAAGTTCTTCTTTTGAGGGAAAAATTCATTCCAACTAAAAGTTTCAATATGCATCTGATCCAAGAATAAAAATGCTGACAGGAAACGTTTAGTGGTTTTAAACACTTAGTTTCAATCTATTACCATCACTACAGGTCACTATTATATAGTTTTAGTTATTAATGTTTATACAAATCTAAAATAGAATTTTATATAATTAGTATATTTTATTAAAACATGGTTTTTTAAGTAGTCTCATAACTATTAGCATTCAGTTACTCATATTGAGAGGGATAACAAAGTGGTTAAAAGCACAGACTTCCAGGTTCTAACTTAGGCTCTGTGCCTTACTCACTGACCTTGGGCAATATACCTAGCCCCTCTGTTCCTTAGTTTCCTCATCTATAAAATGGGAGCATTGTTGGGGATTTAAAGAGTTAACGTATTATGTGTTAACCAGAATAGTACCTTGTACACTGTCAAGCTATATAGCATCACGATTACTATTATTCATACCTGATAACAGAAAATACATCTATTCAAATAAGCACTTCTGTCCACACGCTAGCCAAAATTTAAAATGATACATTCCCCTGCACTAAGAGATTAAACTAAAACAAAGCATAACACAGAAAGGAAAGAAAAAAGGGAGGAAAAGAGGGAGGAAGAGAGGTAAGAAGGTAGGAAGGGAGGGAAAGAGAAGGAAATGTCCAATGAGCCAAGTGTAGCTCCCTTCCGTAAGTTAGGGATCAGAGAGGCCTTTCAGCAGAGACTGGCAGCTCTATCCTCTTACTGGCTGGTTTCGAGAAGGTCCCCAGATTCAATGTATATTCTTCATGGCTGTCAATGCTAAAAGTTCTAGTTACACAAATGGTGAACCTAAAGGCTGCATTGCCTCAAAATGAGACACTAGCAATGTAGTTACTTTAAAAGAGAGACATTGGAAAAATAAAAATGCATCATCACTGTCCATTTTGGATTGTTCTTACAGCGATTTTCCCGTTTTTGTGTGACTTAATCTCCCATATATTAGTACTATTCTTACTGGAGCAATACACTTTTAGCCACATATATTGACGTATTTTCCGATTTTTATGATTCCTTTGATCCTAAAAGTATATTCCATGGACGTAAAACTCGTAAAATCTACATAAGCATACATACTTGCAGTGGTACCGTAGCTCGGCTTACATGGAGATGTGCAAGCGTAAGTAAGTCCACAAGGATTCTAATTCCATTTGAATCCATGAGATCCTTAACATTTTTCTAGGAGACAAAAACATTTTTACACAATCTAAACCTTTTTCTTCAATATGTGCTACTACGAAAAAGGCTCTCAAAGAAGAGAATATTGAGAATCTGGAAAACTTAACATACAAGTGATACTAATTGATATTCCCAGAATTTTGTGTTCAAGGAACATGAATTTAGACAAAGATAAAAAAGGCTAAAACTATATTACAAATATAGCACATAAAAATATTTTACTTAAACTATATTCTGAGCAAATGAAACAAAATAAAAATAAGCAAACAAATGAAAGGCTGGCAAGACTAACACCCATATAAACTCTGGTTCTACAATTATCCTGCATCTTACAAGGCCTTTTTGTTAATAAACAAATTATTATAAAATCTGGCATATTAAAAAACTTTTAATGTGCCAGTATATTTTTGTAAACGTAAGACAAAACTAATAATTTTTTACAAGTTAGGAAGAGATTATAATTTAAATTAAATTTTCTTAGGAGTTATTAATTACACTTCATTTTAAAGCATTTGCATCACTTACTAAAAGACTAAAACTAAACAAGTTAATATTAGTATAAAATTTAAAAGAAACCTCAAATTTTATTTCAACATCATGCAATTGTGAATGTTATAAATATTACAACTACAAATTCCTGTGAGAAACCAGCACAAACCTATTTAAATGTCTTAAAAATAAATTATGAAGAGCTAAAGTAACTCTTTATGTTTTCAAATTACCTGAAAATATAAATTGATAAATCAAAATGTATACTGATAAATTAAAAAGTTTACACTTTCACCCTAACCAGTTTGGCTCAGAGGATAGAGCGCTGGCCTGCAGACTAAAGGGTCCCAGGTTCGACTCCGGTCAAGGGCATGTACCCTGGTTGCCAGCACATCCCCAGTGGGGAGTGTGCAGGAGGCAGCTGATCGTTTCTCTCTCGTTGATGTTTCTAACTCTCTATTCCCCTCCCTTTCTCTCTGTAAAAAAAAATCAATAAAATATATTTTTGTAAAAAGATATTTAAAAAAAAGTTCCCACTTTCTATAGAGTATTTACTTTACTTCAAATCTAATCCTAAAGATTCCCTGAAGAAAAATCAGCTAGCGATTTCACCCCTCATTATTCTTCACTAACAATTTTATTATCATTAATTTAATCAGTATCTGTAATGTTAGGGTAGGTTGTACAGAGAAAAGTTGACAAACTTTTCCCTCTAGAAGCTTTCTGATCTAAACACATTACCATGTCTGGATAATTAAACTGCAATAATTTATCTTTTTGTTACACACTCATGTGACTTTGGAAATAACATTCATGCAGAAATACTGTACCTTATTAAGGATCAACTTGTTAAGAAAGAGGATCAATCTATCTCGTTCAAGTTTATCTGTGCACTATTGAAATAAATGAGAATTTAGTCAGAAGTGAACAGAAACACAAGTCAGATGTTATCATCACTGGACAAGATCAACCTGCAGCAAGTAAGAAATAATGTCATCTTTTAAACATTAAGAAAATTGAGAGAAATAACAAAGACCATCAATTATTACAAATCCTCCAATGTTTTGCATTCTCTGCAATATTACATAACTTCTCTCATCTCCCTAGATTGGTGGATATTTTAAAAGTCATAAAGAGATTATTTCAACATATAGCTTTAAGAATATATTTAAAAATTAAAATAAGTGAATTAGCTCAAATAATACCTTAAGTAAAAATTTCAAATAATTGATTAATGATGTTTCACATAAATCACACCATGATAAATACAAACAAGAAGGAAAATGTATCTGCCTAAAATACAAATGCTATGCCACAAGTACTCAGGTTCACTAGAGTAACTAAATTAGAATTTGAAGTAACAGCAAACAATAAGGTTTTTCGGCTGGTTATATTATTTTCTAGGTATGTTTTGTGACCTTACTCACAATTATAACAAGCATTGATGGTCATTTGCAAAACTGGTGAAATGGTTCTTCTAGAGCAGTTCTCTAATATTTAAATGGTTAAGTACAGAAAGAATGCAAACACAAATGAAAAAAACAAATTGTACACACTGAACCAAGTAGGTAACACTCAAACTTGAGCTGTGCCATGGATGATCTGATCAATTTGTTCTTTCCTCCTACCATGCTCAAGTGTTAAATGACAAACTTTCTAAAATATAGGTGCTAACTCGTTTCCATTTTATTGGTTATCATTATAGTGCTGAAAAAAATTACTAACTCCACACTTCAAAAATTTAGTATGTTAGCATCATTTAAGATTTTTCCAAAATGGAAAACCAAAAGTACATAAAATTCTTTTACACACCTGTCCAGCTCAACCATATTTAAAGATTGACAAAGAGGTCACTTAAGTAGTTCAAAAGCAGCAAATGAAAAAAATAAACAAGTACTAACCCATTAGTCATTTTCCTACTCATCCTATATATATCCTATATAATAAAAAACATGCAAATTAGACATCCCTCCACTACACAAAGCCACGCCTACCAGCGAATCAGAGTGACCATGCAAATTAATCAAAAGATGGCAGTTAATTTGCATACGCAGGTGTCAGTTGCCCCAGGAGGCGAAGGCGCCTGTGGCTGCAGGCTCCCAGGACCTTTGCTAGTCCTGGAGATGAGGCCACCGCCTAGCCACGCCCGCGGGCTCCGGGGACCTTTGCAAGCCTGGGAGGCAAGGCCGTAGTCACGCCCGCGGGCTCCTGGGACCTTTGCAGGCCTGGGAGGCAAGGCCGTAGCCACGCCTGCAGGCTCCCAGGACCTTCACAGGTTCCGGAGGCGAGGCTGCCCATGCCTAGTCATGCCCAGGGGCTCCTGGGACCTTGCCGGTGGAGAGCAGGAGGTCTGGAGGTTTGGCAGAGCAGGAGACCACTGGACATAGAGCAGAGTGAGAGAGAGGCGGCTTGGAGGGCGCCCTCTGTGTCACTCCAGCTTCCTCATCACAGCTGTGGAAACTGACAGCAGGAAGGACGAAGTCCCACCCTCACAGAATCAGCCTTTGATCAGACAGCTCTCAGTGGCCTGACAGCCAGAACTCTCATTCACCTGCATCTCAGACCATGACAGTAGAGAGGTGGGACTATGTCTAAAAAACAACTGTTGATACAACATAGCTCTGCAACCAAAAGATGCCAGCATTATTGACAGAAAATTTCTGCAGAGCAGTATGCCTCTGATCTTGAAAGAAGGCGGTGCCTGTGACAGGATGTATCTGATCACCAGCTACTGGAAAAATGTCACTCTGATGCCGAAAAACACCGGCGTTATTAGCAGAAAATGTCTAAAGACCAACGTGCCTTTGAAGTTGAAAGACGGCGGTGGCGATGACAGAATATGTCTAGAGAACAGTCATCAACAAGTACTACCAATACTGGTAGGAACTGCCTTCTCATCAAAAATGGAGTACATGAGGATGCAATTCTCGAACATAGGTGTGGTGGAATGACTGTTCAATGTGAATTTTGCCTAACACTAAATTTCTCTGATGAAAAACCATCTGATGGGAAATGTATTCGATGTCGTAGCAAAGGGAAAGTCTGTCAAAATGATACACATTTTCCAGATCGCCCGGCATATTTAAAAAGATTAATGACAAAGGAAGATTCTGACAGTAACAATTTCATGGAAAATATTCGTTCCATAAATAGTTCTTTGGCTTTTGCTTCCATGGGTGCAAATATTGCATCGCCATCAGGATATGGGCCATACTGTTTTATAATACACAGACAAGTTTATCGCCGAACTGGAACTTTACATCCTTTAGATGGTGTTTCTCGGAAGTTTGCTCAACTCTATATTTTGGATACAGCTAAAGCTACAAGTAAGATTAGCAATACCAGAAAACCAGGGCTGCTCAGAAAGACTCATGATCAATATCAATAACCTCATGCATGAAATAAATGAATTAACAAAATCATACAAGATGCTACATGAGGTAGAAAAGGAAGCCCAATCTGAAGCAGCAGCAAAAGGTATTGCTCCCACAGAAATAACAATGGCGATTAAATATGATCATAACAGCGATCAGGGTAAATATAATTCTCCCTGTGTAACTGAGGTTGCGGTTATATCCAAAAACGAAGATGGAGAACCTCCTTTTGAAAGGGACTTGCTCATTCATTGTAAACCAGATCCAAATAATCCAAACGCCACTAAAATGAAACGAATCAATATCCTGTTTCCTACATTAGATGCAATGACATATCCTATTCTTTTTCCACATGGTGAAAAGGGCTGGGGAACAGATACTGCATTAAGACTCAGAAACAACAGTGCAATCGACAATACTAGACAAAACGTAAGGACACGAGTCACACAAATGCAGTATTATGGATTTTATCTCTCGGTGCAGGACATGTTCAATCCTATTTTAAATGCAGGAAAATTAACTCAATACTTTATCATGGATTCGTATTAAAAAATGGAGGCCAATCGGGTAAATTTCATCAAAGCAAACCAATCTAAGTTGAGATTTGAAAAATATAGTGTTTTGATGGATTATTTCAAGTCTAGATCTGAAAAGGACAATGTGCCGATTGGTGAAATGCTAATATTTGCATTATCTTCTGAGGGTAGTCCCAGAAATATGCAGCAGTGATATTAGGATGCTACGGCAATTGTAACTAAGTATGGCAAGCCGGATTTATTCGTAACCATGACATGCAACCCCAAATGGGCAGATATTGCAAACAATTTACAACACAGGAAAAAGTTGAAAACAGACTTAACTTGGTAGCCAAGAGTTCTTAATATTAAGCTGAATGCTCTTTTAAATGACATCTGTAAATTCCATTTATTTGGCAAAGTAATAGCTAAAGTTTATGTCACTGAATTTCAGAAACGTGAAATGCCTCACGCTCACATATTATTGATATTAGATAGTGAGTCCAAATTATGTTCCTATAATTAATTCCCTTTCAATGTGCACCAGTTTTGTGCACTAGGCTACTAGTCTATAAATAAGTATAATGTAAATTACAAAAACTCATGCAGAAAGTTATAGTAGCAAGGTGATCAAACAGAATTTAAATGTAATTTTGAAAATCTAAACATGTACTGCAATGACACTACCAAGTAGCAGTTTCCTTAAATGATATCTTACCCTCTCTAACATTCCAATGATGTATCGTGTATCTGTAAAAGGTCCTATTTCTTCATGACATCTGCCATAAACAATAGCAAGGGCTTGTAAACATAGACACTTCATGTTTACTTTTGGGGTGAGCAGGAAACGATGATAGAGCTCATTGAAAAATTCATACCTAGATTAAAAAAGAGTTTACAATAAAATTAGCCATGAAACAGTAAAAACATATAGAGTATGTTTTAAGATCACCAGTGGATGCCTAAAACAAGATAGTAACAAATGCTATATGTTCTGTTTTTTCCTATACATACAAATCTATGATAAAGTTTAATTTATAAATTAGGCACAGTAAGAGATTAATAATTACTACTAATATAACAATATAGTGTAATTAAGTTATGTGAACATGGTCTCTCTCAAAATATCTGATAATGGAGGTGGTTATTAAGTGACTAGTGGGCGGAGAGCAAATACAATCTATAATAATAAAAGTGTAATATGCAAATCAACTGAATGGCTGAACAGCAAAATGACTGCCCAGAGGGCCATGCTATGACACACACTGGCGCCAGGCCCGCCATTGCCCCATGATCACCCCGCAGAGGGGGCCCAGGCCACTAACCTGCAGGATTATCGATGGGGGTGGGGGGGGCGAGAGGGGGCTCCATGGAACCAGGGAACCAGGGGTGTGTGGCAGCAGATGCCAGGCCAAGGCAGGTGCGGGGCCGGGACTGCAAAGCAGGCAGCCGAGGAAAGGAAGGCCTACCCTTGCACGAATTTTGTGCATCAAGCCTCTAGTGTGGACAAAGGGATGATTCATGGGATGGAGTGAGGCAATACAAGATTTTAAAATTGCGCAATTTAAAACTTATGAATTGTTTATTTCTGAAATTTTTCATTTAATATTTTCAGACTGTGGTTGACTGCGGTAACTAAAACCACAGAAAGGCAAACTGTGGATAAGGGGAGACCACTGTAACAAGATATAAAGACTAGCTTACGATCTCTTAATTGATCCACTTTCTTCATTCTCATCTTCTTCCAGTAGTAACCTCAGATAATAGTCTCCTATTTTGATTTCCTCTGCCAGGCACTCATATTTAACCTTATTAATAAAAACAAATTACATTACTTTAATTTACAACATATTTTTGCTATTTCCACATAATCACATCAGAGCTTTTTTCTTTTCTTGATAAGGCAGCCTTTAAATTAATAATTTCATAATGAATTATCTATTAACTCATTATTACTAATGTAACTATTTCAGTTAAATGTTAAATCAGAATTACACCAATTTTATGAATGTAAAACTTGCTGATAAAAATTCACAGGACTACATGGTGTCCATGAAGGCTTAAGAGAAGGAAGAATCAAAATATTTTTAGAGTATAAACTGCTTCATTCCCTTCTTACCTTGCCATGCCAAGCAAGGCATAAATGGTCCTGCACCATACATAAGTTTGCCCAACTCAGACAAGCTACTTCAGGTCTTCCCTCATCTCCCAACACGTCAACTATATATCACTTTATGATACAATGTTTACAGTATTCATTCTCTGCATGTCAAATCACCCTATGCTACAATAAGAGGTGACATATAAGAGAGAGCACATGATCAGAATCTGAGGTGGCACCAGAACCCTTGTACACAGGCTGCTTACACAGTTAGGCTATTATCTATACACTAATGGCCTGGTGCACGAAAATTCGTGCATGGGGGTGGGGGGTGTGCCTCAGCCTGGCTTGCACCCTCTCCAATCTGGGACATCCCTCTCGCAATCCAGGACCGCAGGCTCCTAACTGCGCACCTGTCTGTCTGCCTGATTACCTCTAACCACTCTGCCTGCTGGCCTGCTTGCCCCCAACTGCCCACTCCCCTCTGGCCTTCTCACCCCCAAGTCACCCCCCCCGCTTTTGGCCTAACTGCCCACAACTGCACACACCCTGCCAGCCTGCTTGCCATCTGCCTCCCCTGCTGGCCTGCTTGCCCCAATTGGCACCCCGTCCCACTGCCAGCCTGCTTGCCCCCAAAAGCCCCCCATACCAGCCTGCTTGCCCCCAACTGTCCCCCTAATCAGCCAGATCGCCCCTAAACACCTCCACCTTGGTCCTGCCACTATGGCTTTGTCTGGAAGGACCTCTGGTCTAATTAGCATATTACCCTTTTATAAATATAGATAAAAAGGCTAATATGCTTAGTATCCGTCTGACCGATAGCTATGATGCGCACTGACCACTAGGGGGCAGATGCTCAACGCAGGAGCTGCTGAGCTGCAGTGACTTGGTAGTGGCAGTTCTTGAGGGCACACCCTGAAACCAGAGAGGAGGGAGCCTAATTCTTCACAGGGTTGCGCGATTCCACCTTCGGCCATGGGTTATGTTGTTGTTGAGGCTCTGTTGGTCCCAAATCTGGTTTACTGAACACTTGCATTTGCATTCCACACCTTGTACAACGGCAACTTTGCAGAGTTCCTTCTCGCACTTCAGGACTCCTTGGGGGATGTTGGAGGGCTGGTTTCAGCCTAATCTCTGCAGGCCAGGCAAAAGGATCTCACCTGTCAAGGGCCCCCACTCACTCCACAAGTGCCCATGGCACCACCCCAGGTGCGGCCAGCCAGGGAGGGACCACAGGAGGTTGGCTCCAGGGTTGTCAGGCCCATCTCGCCTAGTCCTTTCCTGCCGGCCACCTTTTAATTAATTTCATTGTAATGTGCATGAATCTCTGCAGTGGGTCACTAATCTCAAATAAAGACTTGAAAGTAGCCTATCTGATGTGGCTTAGTGGTTGAGCACTGACCCATGAACCAGGAGGTCATGGTTCGATTTCTGATCAATCCCTAGTAGGGAGCATTCAAGAGGCAGCTGATCCATGATTCTTGCTCATCATTCATGTTTCTATCTCTCTCTCCCACTCCTTTCCTCTCCCTGAGATCAATTTAAAAATATATATTTGCAAGAAACTGGAAAAAGAAATTACCTGACCCAATTATCAAAATTATTTTTCCAAAGTCTAAAATAACTGACTTCTAGAAATGTAAGCTATATTTAATCAAATATATAATGTACACCCATTTCACTTTCTTTCTACACATTCTGAGCACTCAGTTCATTCAACTTCTAATTATTAAGCATATACTGTCTGTGCCATACACTGTTCTAGTCATAGGGGTACAACAATAAACAAACATAAGAATTTTCTTACAGGAGTAGATAAAAAAGTAGAATACAGAATAGTTGGTGATAAGTACTATAAAATGAAATAAAGCAAGGAAGGGGAATAGTGTGTGTGTGTGTGTGTGTGTGTGTGTGTGTGTGTGTTAAATAGAGTGGCCAGGGAAGGACCAATCATGTTGTCAGTTATCCAGTGAAAAAAATGTTCTATGTAGAGGAACAGCAAGTAGAAAACTCCTGAATCAAGAACATCAATTTGGTGTTTTCAGGGAAGCCAGTGTGGCTGGAGAAAGAGTGAAAGGGTGTGCAGTAGGAGGTAAGATCAAAGAAACAATGCTTGGGGCTCGAGGTTACACAGATCCTGTCTTGAAAGTCATTCTAAAGACCCATATTTTTACTAAGTGAGAGGGGAAGTCATAGGAGCACCTGAGGACTTTGAGCAGAGAAGTGTTATGATCTACTTACATTTGAACAAGATCACACCCCTGCTATGTTGATAATGAATTGTAGGGAGATAGGGGTAGAAATAAAGATTGCTAAAATTCCAGAGAAAAGAGGGTTGGTTTCTGGATAAATTTTGAAGGAACACTGAATAGGATTTGCTGACAAGTTGGATTTGGGATATAAAAAATGATTTCAAGAGTCTGACAGAAAAATAATGAGAAGCAACATTATACAAGATCACAAAGACTGAAAGAGAACTAGATGTATGGAAAGAACCAGAGCTAAGTTCTAGATGCTTGTTAAATACCCAATTCCAGGAGAAAAGTATGAAACCTGGGAAACAAAGTAGCAAGAGATAAAAATAAGAAAGCCACCAGTAAATAAAAAAATGTCAGCCCAGCCCAGCTGGTCTGGCTCTGAGGTTGAGCTTCGACCCAAGAACAAGTTGGTTCGATTCCTAGCATGGGCATAAGACCAGGTTGCTGGTTCAATCCCCAGTAGGGGAGTGCAGGAGGCAGCCAATTGTTGATACTCCTGTCTCATCAATGCTTCTATCTCTCTATCCCCCTCCTTCTTACTCCCTCTAAAAATCAATAAAAACGTATTTAAAAAAAAACACACAAACATTTCAAGCCCCGAGAATGGATGGGATCAACGGAGCAATGATTATACATGAAAATAGGCCCATGAACTGATCCCTTGGGGCCAATCAACATTTGGCAGTTGGAAAAATAGGGAAAATGAGCAAATAAGGAGTGGCCAGTGGAGGAGAAAATCCAAGAGAATATAGATTCCCGAAACCAAAATAAAGTCTTTCAAGGAGGAGAAAATGAGCAAAATAAAATCATTTCATGTTTTTGAAATGCAGTTAGGTTAAAGATCAAAGACTACATGGTCATGAGCATGTTATAATTTACAATTGTAATAAGAGTTTACATTATATACATGCACATGAAATCATCTACCACCAGATTCTTTGTTCCTGTTCTGTCATTTCTCACATCAATATTTTAATAGAAAAGCAAAATATGGTCACATTCAGAATCAAATTACCAAAAAATTAATTAAACAAGCAATAAAGAACAGAGAGAACAGGTTATGTTTCCATGGAGAAAAATCTAAAGGGGAAAAAGAAACCAAGCGAAGAACAGATCTAGAATGCATAGCACCAAATTTATTAAAACTGCTACACGATTCTCAGGTACAAAGCCGAGTTACTGAACAAAATTGTTATTTTTTCTAATTTATTGTCTCATGCAAAGATTAAGGTTTTCCAAAGTTTCCTCCATAAAATTACAAAAGGTAAGGATATATGTTATATAACTATAAACTATAAAATAATACATGCTTATTAAAAACATTAATATAAGTATTAAACTTTACCTCAAATTCATGGTGGTTCCAAGCAATCACACTGGCACTACCAAGCTCTCTATCAATATTAAATGCTCTCATTTCAGATTCAAGACTATCTCTCAATTCTTCTCGTGTTTTGAAATTCCAAATTAGGTTTGATCTGGCATGATCTTGACCAAACCTAGACATATAATCAGAAGGAAACAATAAGCATGAAACAAAAATCCATAAATATCCTTTATTACATCTTATAATAATCAAGAAAATAGTACAAGTAGTAAACTTTAGCAAGTGTAAATAAAGAAAATAAAAATTCTGTAAAGTGAGTGTACTAAAATGTTAATGGTAGAATTTTGATGATAGATATAGCTATTCACTGTAAAATTACTTTACCCTTTCTTCATGTTTGAAAGTTTTCATAGTAAAATGTTGGGGGGAGGGGGGGCCTGAACTCATACTATAAAACAAATCTGTGTGTATTTAAAAATAAGAAAACTGTTATTTCAATTTTAATATATATATTGCTAATATAAATTCCAGCCAGAAAATAATTAGATATAAAATTTGAAGTTTGGGAAGATAAGAATTTTTGAATTATTGGGTGTGAAGTGTGTGGGATGAGCAACATTCTACATTAGAACCGTATAAACTACCTAAGAAAGAATATGGATAAATTTCCAAGCTCTGATTGATATTTTCCAAGTATCTTCCTTTTATTTCTGGAACAATTTAACCACTGTAATAAATTGAGACACAAGTGTGAACTGGGGATGAATAGGCTTCACATCCATTCACTTTAAGTCTGTAATCCTCCTAGCAAGCCTCGCATCAGAGTTCTAACGGAATTCTAGGGGGCACACAATTGAGGTATTCCTAAGGAAGAAAAGCAAGGCATATTCTTAAGGCCATACTATCCTATATAATAAAAGACTAATATGCAAATCGACCAAATGGTGGAAAGACAGGTCGCTATGATGCGCAATGACCACAGGGGGGCGAAGCGTCAAACGCTCAACACTGGAACTGTCCCCTGGTGGTCAGTGTGCTCCCACAGAAACTGGGCTCATGGCTGGCAAGCGCAGCTGTGGTGGCGGGGGCATCTCCTGCCTCCTCGGCAGCAGTTAAGGATGTCCAACTGACAGCTTAGGCCCCTCAGTCGGACATTCCCCGAGGGCTCCCAGAGTGCAAGAGGGTGCAGGCCAGGCTGAGGGGACCTCTCCACACACACACACACACACACACACACACACACACACACACACACACAGTGCACAAATTTCGGGCACTGGGTCACTAGTTACTATATACATACGATATACTTTAAAAGTACTTTGGGAAGTTTTGAAAGGCCATATTTTCTTTTTTTAGCCAAAGTATAATCAATAGGTCATCTTCCAGACTGAATACTATGAGTTATCTCAAAAAAAGTATGCAAACTCCCCAAAATGGTTTTTTCAAAAAGTCCTTTTGTGTGTGTATGCGTGTACTGGAGAGAGAACTGAGGAGAGGTAATAATCAAGAATAAGACAGGGTTACATATTAGAAAAGCTATAAAAGTATATCATGTAAGCTAACATGGATACTCATTTTGTATTAAGACTCCTTATGTTTCCATCATTCACCTCTTTTAAGACTCCATTCTCAATAAGGCTTCAAGTTATAAAGCAGTTATTTCTAAACCATAATAGTGTTTTAAAGTAATCATCCATAAACCTTACTAAACATTTAAAAATAACTTAGGCTCTTCAGTCTACCAACATTCTATAAAAGAGTTTAATTTTACTGAGGCATCACTAAAAGGTCATACCAATCTTAGTGATTATAGTTCCTGATCTCAACATAAAAATACCTGTGGCATAAAGCACTAGTTCCAAACAAATAAAAAACAAAACAAAAAACGTTGATTCTTCTCTAATGGAAATGCTAAATTTAATCTATGTTGGAAAAAAAGGCCTTTAGTTTACCTATAATAGAAGAGATCCCAATTTGCTTCTATTTTTATTCTTTGTCTTCTCTTTCGAAGAACTACTGGCTTTTGGTTTACATTCTGGAAAAGAAAGAAACTTCATAGTGCTCAATCTGGGGCTACCAAGTAGGCTCAATCAAAAGATCATCACTTTGTAAGTGGTAAGAAATATTCCTTCATCAAATTTTGGCAGAAACAAAACTACTGAAATAAAATCTATGAAATATGAGCATAGAATATTAGATTTATTACAGTATAATACTTTATCCGCATATACTTCTATAGTGTTGCTGAAGTATTTTCATGTAGCCTAAACTCATTTCAACACCAAACTTTGTTAAAATTTATAGTAGCCAAAAATAAAATTTATAATAGCCAAAAACAGTGACTTGTTTTAAACATTTGCATGCAGTTAATACAGAAGCCATGGGAAAATAATGAAAGAAAAAGATTACAGGTCATGAAACTGCTACCAAAGTCAAGAGGAGCAAGATCAAATTAAAATAACTAATGGACAAGAAATAAGTATCTACATCCAGACACATGTAAAGTGAGACTTGAATTTTTTAGACAAAGAATATCAAAGACAACTCCACATGCCAGACAGATATGAACTTCACACATGTAGCAGAAACTTAAAACTCACCATATTGTTTCTGTCCTGAATTTAATTGTAAAAAGGAAAAAATAAAAATTTTTTAAAGGAAATAGAGTGAGCCTCTACCTGCTAAGCTATATACAAATTTTACAAGTATGTCACCAATATATAACACCTTCAGTTTAAGACAGAAAAAAAGGCCCAGCTGCTTCTCAGACTCAAATTTTAGGCAGTTATAAACCCATTTAAAATTTCATAAAAAGCTTTGGCCACCGTTCCAGAAAAAAAAAAAAAAAAAGGTTTACAACTGAAGTGAAAGATTTTAAAGATTTCTTGAAGTCTATACATGGACTGCAGGTTAAAAAAAATCTCTATTCCAAGTAAAACCTATATGTACTTCAGATATAAAAAATTTATCTTCAATGTGACAGAAACAAAAAGTGGAAGTAGTGTTGATTAAAACATGAAAATCTGTAACTTCCTTAAATAAGTGGCAAATTATATAAAATAAAGCAAGAGACTAGATAATATAGAGAGAATAAAGGTAAAATTTGTACATTTTAAAAAGTAAATGCTCTTTGAAATATAAAACCTATCTACACTAATAAAAGAGTGATATGCTAATTGGTGTCGCTCCACTACAATCCAAGCCACACCCACCAGCCAATCAGAGAGATTATATGCAAATTAATCCAACCAAGATGGCAGCCAGCAGCCAGAGAGCTAGAGCAAACAGGAGGCTTCCTTGCCCCAGCGATGCAGGAAGCTGCCTGGCTAAGCAAGCTGTGGCCTCCGCTCAAGGCAACAAAGTTTCAATTATACAAGATAAGTAAACTCCAGATACCTGCTTCTAGCCAGCCTCGCTGGGAGCGTGGGTGACTGGGGGCTGTGGCCAGCCTGCAAACAGTCATCAGCCCCTCACCCAGGCTGGCCAGGCACCCCAGAGGGGTACACCCACCTTGAAGGGGCTGTGGCCAGCCTGCAAACAGCCATCAGGCACTCACCTAGGCTGGCCAAGAACCCCAGCAGGACTAACCAGCAAACAGCAATCAGCCACTCACCCCAGCTGGCCAGGCAACCCAGCGGGACCTCCACCCTGATCTGGGACACCCTTCAGGGCAAACCAGCCTGTCCCCACCCATGCACCACGCCTCTATCCTATATAATAAAAGGGTAATATGCAAATTGATCCTAACAGCAGAATGACTGGGAATGACTGGTCACTATGACACACACTGACCACCAGAGGGCAGACGCTCAATGCAGGAGCTGCCCCTAGTGGTCAGTGCACTCCCACAGGGGAAACTCTGCTCAGCCACAAGCCAGGCTGATGGCTGCCAGTACAGAGGTGATGGTGGGAGCCTCTTCTGCCTCCTCAGCAGTGCTAAAGATGTCTGACTGCAGCTTAGGCCTGCTCCCTGCTGGCAAGTGGACATCCCCTGAGGGCTCCTGGGCTGCCAGAAGGATGTCTGACTGCCAGCTTAGGCCTGATCGCCTGCGGAGCAGGCCTAAGCCAGCAGGTGTCTATCTCCCGAGGGGTCCCAGACTGCGAGAAGGCACAGGCTGGGCTGAGGGACCCTCCCGAGTGCACAGATTTTTGTGCACCAGGCCTCTAGTTAACTATAATAGAAAACGTTTTCTACAAATTTTAATTCTATGCACTTATTTGAAAAGTAATGTAAGGTGAACTTGAATAAAATTTATACTCAATTAATGACAAATCCTTCCTTCAAATTTTAACTAAGAAGTATTTTCTTCAATTTTCCCTGCCCTCAGGACAAAAAGCTAGGAGTCTAAAGTAATAAAAATATAAATGATATACCAAAAAGATAAATAGCTCTCCAAATCCTGGGCTGACTGATTCAGAGATTTAGGCTTATTAAGTCGAAGTTCCAAATAGCTAAACAAAACCCAAAACAGAAAAAAAAATCACATAAATATGTAAAAGATTATTTTGTATATAAGCCAAAGGTTATTAATCTAACAAAAATAGTAACTTCAATGTTAGCTATATGTGGAAATTACTTCATAAACATCCTGATTATATATGAAATGTAGTTAATTTCAAAGATTTATCAGTTAATGTTGACAATGGTTAATTTTCATACTTTAGCTAAGGCATAAGATCATTCCAATATATGGTGTTAATATTTACAAATGAAACAGTCACAAAGGTTATTATTTCATTAAAATATTAATGTTGAAAACAATATTCTGGCAGAAATAATTAGTATGCTACCAAAATGATTTCTTGACCAACATTTGTCTATTCAGTGTCATTATTTGCTCAACATTTTAGATAATACCTCGTTGTAAATGAAACCAACAGACCAATTAAACATTGATATTAAAAATAAATTCCCTCTGAATTGTTGTCTTTTAATAACAGATGTTATCCACATTTATAGCTAAAACAGCTTTAGAGCACTCTCCCTCCAGGGAGCAGGCCCAAGTCTTTCCTGCCTCCTCTTTCCTCAGGATCAATTACCTTTACCTTACTGTGTCCTAAGCTCTAAGGGCCTCTTTCTTTTACCTCTGTAACTCTTTTCCTGAACCCATGTCTTCTACCACTCCCTTCTTCTACCTCTGACTTTCTAAATAAACTTTCTCTTATTGTTTGAAGAAAGAAAGAAGCTTTGTATAACTTAGGCTAGATGAATGTGACATATGAAATCTGATGCCAAAAATTTATTTTCAGTATAATTATATCCAACAGCTTCAAAAACATTATTTTAGAAATGAGTTTAACCACCTGAAGCCACAGTTTGTAATTTTTAATAACTGCTAAAACAGGTTTACAATTTTGAGTACACAAAATAGCTTATTCTTGTATTTTTTATTATATTATTTTCCATATGAACAACTGTAACCCTACTCTCTTGCCCCATCCTATCTAGTGCTTTTATTATCTTGTTTGTACATCAAATCAACCCTGTAGGATAGAAAAGGGAGGTATTGTTATTCTGACTTTATGAAAGAGGAAAGTAAAGTTCTGAAAACTCATAATTTGCTATATGAATTAATAAGAGACAAAACCAGGTTAAGATATAGATTAATCAATTCAAAGTTCAGAATTCCTAGCCATTTGAAAGCCTGTCTAATAACTCTTTATATTGTATATGTCAGTCATACAAATTAGCATCAACTAATTATGCTCAAGTTCTAGAGAACTTTGCTTTGGTCTCAATTTCATATAGACACACAACACTCTAATATTTGTTCTGTTGCACCAGATGCATTATGTTTAGATGTTCTGAAAATTCATAAAAAACTTGTTTTAGAAAAATATTTCTATTACTTTCCTTGAATAAGGAAACAGCTACCATAAATAAAGAGATGGTTAAAGGAAAAAAATTTAACCATCAAAAAATACCATAAGATCAAGTCAATTTTTACAAGAAGACACCTTAAATCATTCTTAACCAATGCACATTCCATCCTAAATAGAAGAATGGACACTACTAAATTAGGTTCTGCAGCACATATACATATGAAAAATTAGACTAAAACTGACCAAAAATTAGACTAACATCTGACCTTGATTTGAGAATCGAATATTGAAAATTTCAAGTACACAGCAAATTTACATTAAAAATGTGCATCCCGCCCTGCAATGTCTCTCTCTCACATCGATGTTTCTCTGTCTCTCCCCCTTCCTTCCATTCTAAAAATCAATCCTATCTAATAAAAGAGCAATATGCAAATTAGGCATCACTCCATCACAAATATGGCCACCGAATAACCTCAAGATGGCAGCGCCCAGTCTGGCTCAGCCCTGCCACTGAAATGGTCAGGCTTGTTTGCCAGGCAGGTGGCGGGGGAGGCGGGGGTATGAGAGGCGGAACAGGCGATCAGAGGGGCCTGGGGGTTCCACTGCCCAGGCCAGAGGCCTCAGGCATGGGCAAAGGCAGAGCCAGTGATTGGAGCGGGCAGGGGCAGAGCTGGTGAGCGGAAGCTTATGAGGGTGCCCTACCCAGCCATAAAGCCGAAGATCAAAGGTGCCTGGGCTCCACAGAGCCAGCGATCGGAGGAGCTGGGGCGAAGCCTGCGATCTCAGGGGTCTGGGCACCAGTGGAGCTGGCAAAACAGGGGTCTGGGGTCCCCTGTCCAGCCCTGTAGCCTTGGCCAGAGGCTGCCAGTGGGGCAAGGGCAGAGCTGTCGATGGCAGGGGGTAGGATCAGAGCCAGTGATTGCAGAGACCTGGGCTCTGTGAAGCCGGTGATCGGAGGGGCTTGGGGGTCTTCTGCCCAGGCCTGCAGCCTCAGGCAGAGACTGCAGGCTTGGGCAGGGGCAGAGCCAGTGATCACAGGGGTCTGGGGGTCCCCTGCCCAGGCCTGCATCCT
>PVJC01026683.1:0-23848 GCA_004026665.1 Murina feae
GGGGGGGCAGTTAGAGGTGACTAGGCAGGCAGGCAGGTGAGTGATTAGGAGCCAGTGGTCCAGGATTGTGAGGGGGATGTCTGATTGGAGAGGGTGCAGGCTGGGCTGAGGGGACCCCCACCCTGTGCACAAATTTTGTGCACCAGACCTCTAGTTTCAAAATAAGAGCCATGAACAATGTCATTTGTTGCAGATAGCTCAAGGAAGATAAGGATAGACAAGATTTGGCAATATGGATGTCATTGCTGACCTTTATTTGAGCAGATTGAATCAGGGCAAAAGGTATACTGCAGTGAGTTAAAACACAAAGAAGAGGTGAGGAAATGAGTAACTACTTCAAGGAGTGTGGCTGGGAAGGAAAAAATAAAGATCATAAGTAAAGGAGAATATGAAATTGAGAAGATTATGTTTAATGGGAGAGACTACATATGAAGAACCAGTAGAGAGAAACAGATAACACAGGAGAGAAATATTAACCAAGTTATGTCCACAAGGAGGTGAAAGAAAAGTAATGAAAGCACGAGATAGTTATCTTGCTCATAAGGAAGGACAGTTCCTCTGTGCATCAAGGGGAAAAAAAAGAAAGGATGAGCGCAGCCACAGAGCCACTGCTAGGCAAGGAGACATTCTCACCACATGTGTCAATTGCCTCAGTGAAATAAGTAAAGGCAGCAACATCTACCAAGAGAGATGGTAAAATTAGTAGGGTAGAGGCTATTAGGAGATTTTTAAAATAAAACAACAATAAAATTGCTGTGGAGAATGGAAGAGACCCTAATCAGAGATAAAAATAAATATTGCCAAGGAGCTCTGAGGTCCCAACTGTGTTGAGGACCATGACTATTTTGGGGCACCGACCTACACACTCCAGTAGTAATTTGCATCTTGGAACTATTCTTACAATGACTGTGTAATTGTTTTTAAGAACCCAGGTATACAGATGATTAGATTGATCCAGGCATGAGGTTTCTTACAAGGCTGGTGCAAAGGAAAGGTTTGTGATTTCATATGACAGAAACCCAACACAAACTAGCTTAAACCCAAAAGAAAAATTTTTTAAATTCACTTTATTTTTTCAATGAATCCAATTTCATTAATTGATTAATTATTCCCAAAATACTGATGAGTATCAAAATTTGTTTTCAAAATATTTTCTTGTATTTAAGGACATAAGATGAAGTAAAATGTGCAGATATCCTGCATGCATATTTTGGTGATTATATATTTATTGCCAATTTAAATTTAATTGACATTAAACTTAGGAGTTAATACAAATTAAATCTTGTGCCTTCTTCTTCACACCCTTTAATTTTTTTATACTAGAGGCCCAGTGCACAAAAATTTGTGCACTTGGGGGGTCCCTCAGCACAGCCTGTGCCCTCTCGCAGTCTGGGACCCCACGGAGGATGTCCATCTGCTGGCTTAGGCCTGCTCCCCAGGGGGATTCAGCCTAAGCTGGCACTCAGACATCCCCCTGGCAGTCTGGGAGCCCTCAGGGGATGTCCACTTGCCAGTGAGGAGGAGACCTAAGCTGCAGTCAGACATCCTTAGTGCTGCTGAGGGGGCAGGAGAGGCTCTCATCACCACCGCTGTACTGGCAGCCATCAGCCTGGCTTGTGGCTGAGCAGAGCTCCCCCTATGGGAGTGCAATGACCAACAGGGGCAGCTCCTGCATTAAGTATCTGCCTCCTGGTGGTCAGTGTGTGTCATAGTGACCAGTCATTCCCAGTTGTTCTGCTATTAGGGTCAATTTGCATATTATCCTTTTATTATATAGGATAGAGGCCTGGTGCATGGGTGGGGGCCAGCTGGTTTGCCCTGAAGGGTGTTCCAGATCAGGGTGGGGGTTCCACTGGGGTGCCTGGCCAGCCTAGGTGAGGGGCTGAGGGCCATTTACAGACTGGCCACACCCCTGCTGGGTTGCCTAGCCAGCCTGGGTGAGGGGCTGATGGCTGTTTGCAGGCTGCCCACAGCCTCTTCAGGGTGGGGGTTCCTGCTGGGGTGCCTGGCCAGTCTGGATGAGGGGCTGATGGCTGTTTTCAGCCTGGCCACAGCCCCTTCAGGGTGGGTGTCTCCTCTTCAGAGTGAGTGTCTCCTCCTGGGGTACCTGGCCAGCCTGGGTGAGTGGCTGATAGCTGTTTGCATTCTGGCCACAGCCCCGTCAGAGTGGGGGATTCTGCTGGAGTGCCTGGCCAGTTTGGGTGAGGGGTGTTTGCAGGCTGTTTGCAGGCTGGCCACAGCCCCCAGCAACCCAAGCTCCCAGTGAGGCTGGCTGGAATCAGGTATCTGGGATTTATTTATCTTCTATCATTGAAACTTTGTTGCCTTGAGCAGAGGCCACAGCCAGCTTAGGCAGGCAGCTTCCTCCATCGCTGGGGCAACAAAGCCTCCTATTTGCTCTAGCTCTGTGGATGCCGGCCACTATCTTGGTTGGGTTAATTTGCATATAGTCACTCTGATTGGCTGGTGGGCATGGCTTGAGATGTAGTGGAGTGACACAATTAGCATATTACTCTTTTATTAGATTAGGTAAGACCAAAAATACATTAAATAGCACAGTGAGCCTTCCACTAGCTCCTGCTACTTTCTGGCCGTGTCATAACCCCTCGGGCCTCTCCCCATGGCAGTCTCATGGGTTTTTCTTCCCTCCATTCTATATCTCAGGCAACTTCCCAACACCCCAACACACAGCTGTCACATAGGCTCTCATTTTGTCTGCCAAGTTTTACTTGTTTCATCCCTCAAAGCTCTGCTCAAAGTTCTCATTTTCAGAAAAGGAAAAGCCTTCCCTGGCCTCCTTGACCACATCAATCCACCAAAACTGATTACTTCTCAGTTTTCAGAGCAGTGTACTGAGTACTTCTCATTGACATCTCTTGACACAGTTGTAGCTTTACAGCTGTTTCTGTGATTACTTCATTATAGTCTGTCACACTCACTGCATTATGAATGCCCAGAAAGACAGGGATTGTCTAGTTTTGGTCACAGTTGTATCACTAATACCTAATACATTGTCTTGCACATTGTTGTGACTCAATAAAATGAATATATAGTGAATGGACCAATCAACTTATTTATAAATTCTTGATATAAAAAAATACGCAATTTTTGTTGATCCCTTGGCTTCTCAATAAAGAAAGAAAACTATAATATAAACTAAAAGAAAACCAGGCTGTGTAGCCCAGTTGGTTGGAGTGTCAATCAGACGCTACAAGGTGGTGGGTTCAATTCCTGGCTGAGGCACATACCCGTGTTGCAGGTTCAATTCCCTATTGGGGTGATACAGGATGTTTTATTCTCTCTCTCCTTCCCTCTCTCTAAAATCATTTTAAAAAATACTCTTAAAAATTAATTAATTAATTAAAATAAAATAAAAGAATTTTTCCTGAGTTCAGGATTTTACTTTTGGGATTAGAAAAGTTGTAAGTATATATTTACTAACATTTATTTTCTAAACATTGGTTTGCATATGTTTAGTTTTTTTTTTTACAAGCCAATTTTCTGGAGACAAAATGCTAAGTGGTGTTTATCTTTGTCCACTATCACCAGGGAGTTGTTTAAAAGGCAAAATTAAAAATCCATGCAAAACAAAAATTTTAGATCTTTCCCACTGCTTAGTATCATGTCATTATATGTAGTATAGTTGTCTGATAGCAGGTGCTATATGTATCTTGTATCTACATTATTGTTTATGTATTTCTGATTCTCCATGAATCATTACAGAGGACATTACAGAGAACTCATTATCTCTCTAGGGGCAGGTGGAGATTGTATATAAAAATGGATAATAGTGCTCTTCGGGAAATTAAAGCTGTTGGCCAACTCCCTCTTTGGCAGCTGTCCAATTTGCATACTTGCATTTTTCTTTCTAAACTTCCACTGAAACTTCAGTTGAATAAGGTGTTCATTTGCATTTTGGAAAGGCTTAATTATGCTGCGTTAAACAGCTGCCCCCAGCTGTAGTCTCAGACCTGGCTAGAATTAGTGAACTTCCTGTGTGCTGGCAAATCACTTTGAGAGTTTTCCAATTAAAGAAAAGACATTAGTATCCATGTTCTTACATGAGCAAGATGTTTAGATTTTGTGCAATGTCAGTTAGCTACAATGAGCACTTCTAAGGTAAATGTCCTATAATTCTACTCCACCAGAGTTAATAGCACATTCAATAGGGCTTGCTTACTGAGGCTTGGTCTTAGAATGGCACTACACAGAACAGTGAGAGAAGGGAAGCATAGGTGTCAAACCACAGGAGTCTTTAGAGCTACATTCATTATTTTAGTCTCTATTTTTTTTCTATTTTTATTTATTTATTTGTTTGTTTGTTTGTTTGTTTTTGTTAATCCTCACCTGAGGATATTTTTCCATTGATTTTTTAGAGCAAGTGGAAGAGAGAGAAAAAACAGAGAGAAATATTGATGTGAGAGAAACACATCGATTGGTTGCCTCCTGTATGGGCCCCAACCAGGGCCCAGGCTAGGGAGGAGACTGCAACCAAGGTAACAACCCTTGACCAGAATTGAACCTGGGACCCTTTGGATAGGCCAATGCTCTATCCACTGAGCCAAATCGGCTAGGGCTATTTTAGTCTCTAGTTAAAACAACAAAATTAAGTCCCTAAAGGGATGGGTAGCAGATAGAGAGAGGAGGTAACAATAAAAAAATCATATTTGAAAATATACAATGTAATAAACTGATAAAAGAGTTCAAGTGGACATGCAGAGACCAAATAAAATCACTTTGTAGGAGTTCAGGCTAGAGGAACTAGAGTAGTTGCAGTAGAAAATAAGAAAAGTGAATGGATTGATATGATATTTAAGTGATAAATTGCACAAGTTTCTTATGGGGTTTAGACACGTTGCACTTGAGAACTCTAAAACACTCAAGAAGAGATATTGAATAAGCAACTGAGTGTATGGGCACCCCACACCTGTGAGTGAGGCAGAAGTATGAGGCTCAGTCACTTCGATCCAAATCCATCCATTGTGGATGAGTCCAGGATCTAACATGCATCCCTGCCCTCCAACCAGGTTGGCCAAAGCATTGGTGAGACTGCATACCAGTTCAACTTCTCACTTTTTCACCTTCTTTCCACAAGTGTTGACTCATAATGAACAGTTTATACCCCAAGTGCTATCACAGCATCTGATCTAAAAAACCCAACCTATAAAAGTATGAAATGGAAAAGGGAAAGTGCTTAGAACCAATGAACCAAAGAAAGGTGAACCTGCAAAGTAACACATAAGGAAATGCTAGAAAGTAAGAAGGAAAGCCTGGAGAGCATGGTGTCCTGGGAGCCAAAATAAACACATATTTCAAAAAAAAAAAAAAAAGAGTGGGCAAGAGTGCTGAGAGGTCAGAAAAAATTGCTGCGAAATGTCCATTGGATTTAAATCATAGAGGTCTTCAGTTACCTTAGCCATAGTTGTTTTGGTGCAATGTTAGAAACAACTGTCGTAATGGAGAGAGTAGAGGAGTGAGTTAGAGGTGAGAAAATTCACTCACCAAATACCAAAAACTCTTTAGATTTAATGAGTGGGACAGATTGAAATAAGGTGTGTGTGTGGGGGGGGGGAATGTGGGAATCAAGAAAAGGTTGTTGTTTTTAAGATAGAAGAGACACGCACAGGTTTGAATGTAATTGGAAATAACCCAATTGAGATGGATATGTTGAATGAGTAGCAGAGTGTCAGTGGAGCAGAGGAATTGAACATAAAAGACACCTGATGAAGCATGAAGGGATGAGATCCAAAACACAGGTGGAGCAATTGGCCTTAAATGATCAGAAGACTATCTCCTAAACTAAAATAGAAGAAAAGAAAACATTGATACAGATGGAACTGTATGAATTTAGTAGCAGGAAGCTGAGGGAGTTCCCATCTGATGCCTTCTATTTTCTTCAGGAAGGAGGAGGTGAAATCATCTGCAGTAAATGAGGAGTTAAGAATATATGCAGTTTTAGAGTGTACAATGTTCCAGACAATTACTAAAAACAGAGGGAGAGAATTTACCAGGTAAACATGGAAAATTAGCAAACTTTTAAAGGTCCCAGTGTATTGGCAGCAATCTCCCCTGATGGGTGACTTTTTGTGGCAGCACCAGGCTGTTCTGCTGTAGGCCTGGAGAAGGCGTACAAATACACTCATCCAGGGTTGGGCTTTTGTCGGATAAATGAGAAGGAAAGTGTTTAAGAGACAAAGGGTCAGGGAGTTAAGAGTATTGCTAAGAGAATGATATTCAAATAATGGACTGAGAGATCTAAACTAAATGATGGTGATGAAAGAATGAAAAAAGATGACAAAGTGGAAACTGGTGGAGAAAGTAACAGGGTTAGCACATTAGAACAATACTTCTCCAGATCTGAGGATCACATAAATATGCAGTTTAAGATTCTATCCCATAGGGAGAACCTCAGGTGCTGCATTTCTAACAAGTTCCCAGATAATGTTGATACTGCTGGTCTGAGGACCAGACTAAAAAGGCATTAGAAGTTCAAAAAAGATCAAAAGTGGTTTTGAACTTGAAAATGAGAGTGATAGAGAGAGCAAGAGAGATTATAAGAAGAAGACAGAAGCAACAGGAGGAAAGTAGTGGACAAAGAATCAGAAAATAAAAAGAAGCAGAAACAAAGGAAAGCTGAGGCACTAGAATTTTAGAAGATCAAGATGGATGTCTGTTTCTGAGGGTGGGCAAATGACCAGGTCACCAAAGATGCTAGTAGATCCCTAGAGCTGCAGTGGCTAAACACTGAAGGTTTGACTAATGGGATTCCATGAAGGACAACCTGTACAGGTACTCAAGAGGTTCCTTCTGTTGCTGTTTATCCCTTCACGTTTTTACGAAATATCCCCATTCAGCCCTGGCCAGGTGGCTCAGTTGGTTGGAGTGTTGTCTCATACACTAAAAGTTTGCAGGTTCAATTCTCGGTCAGGGCACATACATAGGTTTTGGGCTCGATTCCCTGTCATGGGCTTACAGAGGCAACCAATCAATGTGTCTCTTTCACATTGATGTTTCTCTCTCTCTCCCTTCCTTTCTCTCTAAAATCAATAAAAACATATCCTTGGGTGAGAATATGTATGAGAATATGGGGCCCAACGCATGAAGTTTGTGCAAGAGTAGGCCTTCCTTCCCCTAGTTGCCAGCACCAGCTTCCCTCTGGCACCCAGGACTCAGGCTTCCCTTATAGCCCCAGCTTTGTCCAGAAGGTCATCCGGAATGACATCCAGTCTAATTAGCATATTATGCTTTTATTATTATAGATTATTATAGATATTGCCTCCTAACCCAGGCACAGGCAAGCTTTATCTAATCTAATAAAAGAGTTATATGCAAATCAGCCACCACTTTGAGACACCTAAGCCATGCCCACCAGCCAATCAGAGCGGCTGTATGCAAATTAACCCAGCCAAGATGGAGGCCAGAACCCATGGAGCTAGAGCAAACAGGAGGCTTCCGTTGCAACTGCCTGCCTAGGCCAGCTGGGCCTCTGCTCAAGGCCACAATGTTTTAATTATAGAAGCCATGGTGCTGAAGCAAACAGGAGGCTTCGTTGCCTGCCTAGACCTCTGCTCAAGGTAACAAAGTTTCAATTATAGAAGATAAATAAACCCCAGAAACCTGATTTCAGCCAACCTTGCTGGGAGGTTGGGTCAACGGGAGCTGTGGGCAGCCTGCAAATGGCCCTCAGCCCCTCACCCAGGCTGGCCACACCCCCATGGGGTAAGGGTTCCCACTGGGGGAGCTTGGCCAGCCTACAAACAGCCATCGGCCCCTCACCCAGGCTGACCAGGCACACCAGCAGATGGACATCCCCTGAGGGGTCCCAGAATGTGAGAGGGCACAGGCCGGGCTGAGGGACCCTCCTGAGTGCACAAATTTTTGTGCACCAGGCCCCTAGTATGTGTATGTATGCATATATATATATATCCTCATTCTGTCCTGGCCACCTGTGCCTGCTTAACTAATGGAGATGCCTTGCTGGCCCTGGTTGACTAGGTTGTAGTTCAGTGTGAGAAGGACACCCACATTGTCATTGAAGATGCAGAAAAGGCAGGATTGACTTCTAAGAATAATTCTATTGCAACACATTCCAGAGCCCTAAAAGATAGGAGACGACAATCTGTAAGGCAACTCTTAAAAATTGGAATTTTTGGGCTTAAGACACATGTAATCATAGAGAAGGAAAAAGGAAGATTCTACGCTGACTTAAGAGGGACCATTAAATCTAGACAGCTCAAATGGGGTTACGTTAGGCTCAGGTGATGCAAATGATTCCACAAAATCCGTTTTTCTATCCCTTTCTATGAATCAAAACTTCCCAAGAAATTGTAACTTGCCTTCTGGTTCCTGAGTAAGCAGCCAAAAATTTCCTCCAATGCTGAGTGGAGTCAACCACAGAGTAATAAACAGCAACAAAGTAATAAAAATTATATAAACAAAAGCGCTGTTTGTAACTCAAGGTGGATCGATCAAATTCAAGTTTAGGAGACAAAACAAGTTTGGATTAAACAAATACTGATAATATCTCATTTTTTGTTAAACTTTAATTGTGCTTAACGTTTCATTTTCTTTAAATCTTGTCCTGCATAATAACTCTTCCTTGGATATGTAGTGATTGAATATTAGTTAAATATTTGTTTTGAAAAGAAAAGTTTTAACTTTTATAAAAAAGAAACAATTGAACATAAAAACAGGCTACAACATAACTTCAAAACCATACTTCAACAATTAAACTCTCTGATAACCCACGGACACACATAATAGTGTGATGAAGACCTGGGGAAGTGGAGGGCAGGGTGGAGGGAGTCCATGGGGAAAACAAAGGGAGACATCTGTAACACTGTCAACAATACAGACGTGTTTTACAAAATTAAACTCTGTGGACCACAAACATGCCTCCTAACCTAGGCACAGACAAGTTATAAGGGTGTATGAGTAATAAGTAATGGAGTCATAAGTTTTCTGGCAACGTTTAAGAAGTATAAGCAATGTAAACTGCCCTTGCAAACCTGAAATCTGCAATGAGATGACAAACCTAAGAGGATTTACTTGCTCTTCACCAACAGCTTCATTGTGTCAATCTGGATAAATGAGCCACATAGTCATTTCTGGCAGGGCAAACACGGGAAGCTCTTGCTGATAACTCTGCAAATCACATCAACTAGGCAATGTCCATCCCATGGTTACTAATGTACAAACCAGTACAAATTTGGACAGAAAGTCATGATTTAGTATAAACCAGAAATTTTATACCTTAAACTACATTGAAACTGGTCACAGTTTCTGGGAAGAATACTTGTGGTAGTTGGGCAAAGAAGCTGATTATCTAGATTCTTGCATACGTGAAAAAAATCTGATTCTTATAACTACTCAGTTTAATTTAGAAGAAAAAGTTTGTCAGTGTCATCAAATGATTAGCTCTTTCCTGAATTAGAGAGATCTTACCTTGACAGAAGAGTAGACATATGACATTCTCAGTGCTCTGCTACTTACTGTGTAACAGCATCATCAGATTCCATGGTTCTCCCTGATAGAAAGTTTTATCCAAAAAATAATATATTTAAGCGTAGAAGTCTAGCCTGAAAGGGAAAACTTGCAGATTTGCATATTTAGTAGGGTTGGCAATTTGGGGCCCAAGGACATAGGAGAAAATTTTTTCATTTTCTCTCTCTCTCTCTCTCTCTCTCTCTCTCTCTCTCTCTCTCTCTCTCTCCTCTTCTATTCTATTCTATTGCTTCTCGCCTCTCATTTCTCCACTTCTTATATAGGATTCAAAATAAAGACTTTTTTATGGCTTTTATCTTTCAACTTCTTAATAAATTAGTAATACTTTAGCTCATGGTGTACCTAAAATAGGGATTACAAATTAAAATACCCACAAGGGTTAAGCAGATAAAGCAAAGGAGCTAAGTCATTTCTGTCAAGTTTAAGAAAATATGCGGTGGTGAGAACTCGGGAACTTGTAGTATGCATGAGCCATTGAAGGGTCTTACTATTTACTTACCTCTAATCAGTTGTTACATGTAGAAATTCCGGCCGAGTATTGCCAGATGTTGCAAATTTTCAAGATAAACTGTAAATCTGAATTTTTATGTGCTGTCTCCTGGATTTTTAATCTGGCAACAATTTGAACATTGTTTGGAAATGCATGGGGACTTCTAATCAAGATGGTTTAGTGAGTTCATAAATTACCACGCCCTCTCTCTCCCAACCCTCAACCATGTTTGGAAATATATTTAAAAAGATACAAGCATTATGATACTAGCTGAGTACAAGATCAAGATAAATATCTCCATGAACTGGAAACAGAACAGAAAGGCAAAGCAGAGAGCAAGGCTCTGGCAGATGAGCAGCCAGAACCAGGCACCCTGCCTGAAGCCACATCTGAGTTAGAACTACCCTGAGTATGTAGGAAGCTTAAAAAGACTCACTTGCTGCTATGGACTATGGTTTACTAGGAAGTGTTAGATCTGAGAAAGTAAGAGGGGGAAAATCCCACAAAATCTTAAGACAAAGAATTGACCTAAAGATCCCCTATCTCCATAACTATACCTACACATTGCCAATATTATCATGAGCAGGAGTTCCGAAACAAAACAACTCTAGAGATTTTATAGGTGTTGTCTACCTTAATCATGAAAACTCTTTCATTAATCTACTCGATTATTTATTCAACAGCAATTATTGAGCAGCATGACATGCCAGCCAGTATTCTAGGTGCTAGAGGGGGAAAAAATGAGTGAACAAATCAAAATCCATGCATATTTAGGTCACATTCTCATTGTGGGGAAAGGGCAGTGTGGGAAACAGAGCACGAATAAACGAGGAAATATAGCATATGTCAGAGGGTCAAGTGCTAAGAAGAAACAATAAACTAAGGTAAGGAAGGGAAAGAGCGGCGGAGTGGAAAGATGTTTTTTTATAGAGAATGCCAGAGAGAAGTTAATATTTGAGGGGGCCAAGTCTCCCAGGCAGATGACGCAGGAAGTCCAAATACTTTAAGGCAGGAGCATTGCTGACATGCCCAAGGAACAGCAGGAGACGAGTGTGAGCAAGAAGAGGGGGAAGAGCAAAAGTCAGAACCACAGCAGGAGGCCAGATCACACAGACCCGTCCAGGCCGTTTTTAAGTCTTTGGCTTTGGCTCCTAAAGAGGTGAAAAGCTACTGGAAGATTTTTAAAGAGACAAAAGATATAATGTGACTCATACATTGAAAAGACCACTCCAACAGCTGTGTTGAAAAGAGCAAGATATAAAGAGCATGGAAAGAGGCAAGGAAACAAATTAGGGACCTGTTCAAGCAGTCCCAGCCCGAGAGGATGATGGCTTGGACCAAGGTGGAAGCAGTGGAGGTGGTGCGAACTGGTGAAAATCTGAATATATATTGAAAAGAAACATAAGAAGACTTCTGTTAAATGGAATGGGGAGTGTGAAAGAAAGAGAAAAGTAAAAAATGAGTCCAGGCTTTTTGGCTTCCATAGCTGAAGGAATATTGCCATTTACTGACATTGGAAAGTATGGGAAGAGGTTGGAAGCTGGGTGAGAATCAGAACTGGAGGTTTTGATGTTAAGTTTGAAGCTATTCCAGTGGAAATTTCAAATGGAAATCTCAAGGGAGAAGTCCAGGCTATGGATGAAAATTTGAGTCATCTGTGGAATCATGAAGTTTAAATCCTTACGACCAGATGAGATCAGCAAAAGAGAGCATTTAGATTTATTAGTCAGTTCCAGTAAAACACTCCAGTCTTGAAGAGAGTTTAACAAGGGGTCTATTTCAATGGTGAGGCAGAGATTAAGGTGAAGAATAAATAATAATGCACTACCCCAACAGCCACATGCTTAAAGGGGTAAGAGGAAGGAGAAGATACTAGGAACCCAGATGAGGCAACTGGATGGAGAGGACCCCTGACAAGAGCTGCAATCTTTAGTTAAGGAAGGCTAGCAGAATAAACAGATCCCGCTCTCACTCTCTTCCTAATTTTCAACTAGAAGTCAAAGGCAAAAGAATCTGTCACCTCTTAGGCACGAATCAAGGAAGACAAGGGGAGAAAGCAAATGTGGAGAGGCAAATGGAAGCACTCCAGCACAATGGATAAAAGCAGAAAAGAGATCCAAGAAAAGAACCTGGGTAATCCCAGTTTTAGAGATCAAACAGATGAGGAGTGTGTGTTGAAAAGACTCTTCTTTTTTTTATTCAGTTGACTTGACACCTTTGTCAAAAATCAACTGATCTTAAAGGGAAGGGTTAATTTCAAGATTTTCAATTCTACTCCCTTGATCTATATGTCAATCCTTAGGTCAGTACCACACTGCCTTGATTACTATAGCTTTGCAGTCAATTTGAAATCAGGAAGTGTGAGTCCTAACTCTGTTCTTTTTCAGGATTGATTTGACTAGTCTGGGATCCTTGCAATTTACATATAAATTTTAGGATTACTTTGTCATTTCTTTTTTTAAAAGGCAGCTGGAATTTTTATAGGGATTGTATGGAACCTGTATATCAGTTTGGGGAGTATTTCTAGCTGAATAATGTCTTCCAATCCATAAGCAACAGATATCTTTCCATTTATTTAAATCTTTCTTACTTTCTTTTCTAAATGTTTTATAGTTTTTAGTGTATAAGTATTGCACTTCTTTTGTTAACTTTATTACTGAATATTTTTTTCTTTTGATGGTATTGTAAATTAAATTATTTTCTGAAATTTTTTCAATTGTTCATTGGTAGTATATAGAAAATACAGTTGATCATCCCATATGATTCCCATGGGTTTGATTCCTGGTGGGTCAAGGCAGATACCTGAGTTGCGGGTTGAGTCCCCAGTCAGGGCACATTAAGGAGGCAGCTGGCTGGTGTTTCTCTCTTCTCTCTTTCTCTCTCTGTCTCTCTCTCTCTCTTCCTCTTTCTCTCTCCCCTCCCACTCTCTCTAATATCAATAAGCATATTCTCAGGTGAGTATTTAAAAAATAAAATTGCTTTTTGTATATTGGTCTTGTATCTTGCAATTTTGCTGAATTTTCTTATTAGTACTCACAGTTTTTTTTTTTCCATGTGTGTGAATTCTTTAAAATTTCTGCATACAGTATTATATGACCTGAAAAAAATTTTACCTCTTCCTTTCCAATCTAGATGCCTTTTATCTCTTTTTCTTGCCTCATTGTCCTAACTCGATCCTCCATACACAATATTGAGTAGAAGTAAACCATGTATTTTTGAAAACTCATACTCAAATATGATTTGTCTCAGGAACTTAAAGGCTATTCAATGAAATAATATAAGGTAATACACTGAATGAGAAATTTCAAATGATCATCTCAATATATTTATATAAGGAATATATATCATGTTTATGATGTACCAGATAGTTTAAGCGCTTTATATGTATTAACTCAGGAACTTTTAAAACAACTCTATGGTTAGGTGCTGTCATCCCCAATACCACACATGAGGCAATCAAGCTAGAGTTAATTTGTTCAATATAACACAGCAGTAAGTGACAGAGTTGGAATTTAAACCCAGACAGAGTCCTAGCTCTTAATCATTCAGAATGCTGACTCACATTTTTGTTATTCAGCAAGTAGCTTAATGGTGAAATTTGAGAAGCATTCATATTAATGTCAGGAGAAAGAGAAGGATGTCTGCTTTACTGCTTCTACTGAATATTTTAGCATAGGTTCAGTAAATGTAAGCCTATAAAAATTTTTGACATAATAATTGGAAATGAAGAGAGCTAACTGTCATTATTTGTGGAAAAGATGGTTCTCTACACAGGAAATTCAATAGCCTCTAAGTTCAGTGATGGCAATACAATGAAAGTCAGCAGACTTGTGGATAAATGAGCCACATACCAAAAAGGAGGGGCATATTCTTAAGCACCAGTAATAATCCATTAGATAATACAAAAAAATCCATTCAAAACAAGTACTATATGATGTCTAGGGATATAAATCCAATAAAATGTAAAAAAGTAGGGGAATGAAGTGTTTGAGAAAAGAAAAAGAAAGTAGACTGTAGACTGACTATAGTATAGGGTTTCTGCTAGGGGCACGGGGTGGGTCAGAAAAGGGAACTTGACTGGACTTAAAAGGCTTGAATATATGCTCCATAGAACGTTTTTGAGCAAGGAAGTAATAAAATTAATGTACATTTTAAAAATTAGGGAGTTTAATATGACATCAATTAAATGAAATCCATTGTCTAAGCAGACCTGAAAATGTGGTGCTGATACTCAGTTGTGACCACATTCTCATGTGGCGATTTTTGCAACTGGGTCATTCTCAATGAAGAGCAATATACTGCCACTGGCCAAAGTTAAAGGGAAACGAGTATCTGAGAACTATATTTTGTGTACAGTAAAACAGAAAAGCAGAAAACACTGCTGTAGTGTTGTTTGTCCGACAAACACTTTGGCCCTCATATTTTTAATATGAGGTCAAGTGACAGAATCTTGAGTCATCCAGTGGCCTGGTTGATGGCCAGGTCTTCTCTCTAATGACTAATTTTGGCATTTAGGAAAAAAACGACTAAAAATATAACTATCATAGACAGAATACACTTATTTAAAAAATGGGACTTCTGGAGAGTTTCATAAAATTGTAATGAAACCATGGTAATAAGAGGCAATCACTCTAAGGGATAAACTGGGGATTAAGACTTTTAACATCAAAGTCTGGTGTTAGTTAGGCATTGCATAGGGGGAGACTCAAATAAGTATATTCAGGTCCTTGTCTTTCCTGATTTCTCTATTTGTTATATTTCTATTTACCAAATACTTAGCACTGTGCTAAGTCCAGAGAATTGATCCGGAATAAAGCAGAAATGCACCTGCCATCTCAAGGCTTACATTCCTGCCTGACACCCACATTGTAGCACACTCCTCCTGGGCTTGCAGGTTCCACTCTCCCGAGTCATCCCCTGCCTCCCTCCTTTGCTGGCTTGTTTTCCTTTGCTTTTCTCTTAATATTGGTTGTCCTCAATCCTCAGCCCTCTTCTCTCCCAATATTCTTCCAGAGTAATCTCATATACTCACATTTTTCTACTTCATTTATTTATTATATGTGGATCAGTATACATAGAGACTACATGCATATGGATTAAAATACATAGATTACTGTATATATGGATTAATGTGTGTATCACTATGTAAGCATTTTGCAAATATAAAGTCCTGTGTTCCTCATAGCAACCATTTGAGTAGACATTATTTTACCTGTTTTTTTCAGATGAGAAAGTCAAGGCGCAGACTAGTTAAGAAAGTGTCCGAACTAGAATTTGAATCAAGGCAGACCATGCCCTAAGTCACTATGCTATGCACTCTCCCAGCATCCACCTGGGCCCCTCTGTGTCTCCCCACTCGGGGACTTAAGTGGTAAAGATAACCAGTGCAAATATAAAGCTTAAGTTGCTTTTTGTGTTGTGAGTAATGATCCAGGAATTTTATGTCTTCTGCCAGTATCCATGAAAGTGTGGTTAGCTAATTTGTTAGCTTATAAGTAAGGTAAAATCATAGACTCTTCACAGTTCTCGATGTACAATGAGTGATGAGAAAACCTTTTAACTAAGCGAAGTGACCACATGAGGCAATCCTGGAGAATAGCTTAAAATGATTAGGATAAAGATGGTCTAAGAAGGATCACTATGTGTGGGAAATAGGCAGCCACTGAAAGTATTTAGCATATGTAAAACATGACAAAAGTGTTACTTTAACAATATTAATCTGACATTGGCATTTAGAAAAACGGCTGCTAATGCACAGCTGGAATTAGACTCAAATAGCAGCAGCCACAGCAATTAACATCTACTGAGTACTTACTGTGAAAAAGGCATTGTAATACAAATTCTATGTAACCCCCATTATAACTAAACTAGAGGCCCAATGCACAAAATTTGCACACTGGACAGGGGGGAGGGTCCCTGAGCCTGGCCTGTGCCCTCTTGCTGTCCAGAACCCTCTGTTCTTTACTGCCTGCCTGCTTCCTGCTCCTAATGCTACCATGGAAGTGGGAGAGGCTCCCACCACCACAGCTGCACTCACTAGCTGTGAGCCCGGCTTCTGGCTGAGTAGTGCTCCCTCTGTGGGAGTGCACTGACCACCAGAGGGTAGCTTTTTTGTTGAGCATCTGCCCCTTCATGGTCAGTGCACATCTAGTAACTGGTTGTTTGGGTCATTCTGGTCGTTCTGTCATAATAGTTGCTTAGGCTTTTATTATATAGATAGAGTCATTATAATAAATATTAACACATATAATATTGTCATGTGAACACCTTTAAATACATGAACTCACTAAATGTACACAACAACCTTATAAGGTAGATACTAGTATCACCACTTTTTTTACAAATAAAGAAACTAAGACATCTATCAAATAAGTAACTTGCCCAAGGTCACAACCATCTACAAACAATAGTGGAGGTAGGATTTCACCATAGGAAGTCTTCCTGCCAGGGAACATGTTCTTACTCATTATCCTATATTACAAGTTAGATAAGGTAATACAATCATTATACCCATTTTACAGCTATGTAAAGAAGTATAGCAAAATTAAGTCACTTACCCAAAGTCATAAAGCCAGTAAGTGGTGAAACCAGAAGTACCTGCTAAATAAAAAGAGGCAGACTATCTCATCAATTATATAAATTCAATTTCTATACTTATCTTGTTCTTTTCAATGAGTCCTTTTGCAGTTCTGACTTAAAGGGATTCCTTTGGAGATTGTTATAAAGAGGGTCCTAACTCAGACTCAAAGGGGACCTTCAATCATTATGCTGGTAACCAAAATAAGCAAATGAGGCAAGCCATGCCTTACAGAATGACATCACTTAACTTGGGGCTCTTCAACTGAGCATGACAGGAACACAGTTCAAAACTCAACTGAACCAGAGCCTCTCTCTCTCTCTCTCTCTCTCTCTCTCTCTCTCTCTCTCTCTCTCTCTCTGTGTGTGTGTGTGTTTATCTCTGTTTCTCTCTGGCCATTGACATCATTCTGACAATCAGATTTTCTTCCTGCAGCAGAATGATGTTTATTATTATCTGACATCTAACTAGCTTCACCACCAAAACATGAAAAAAAATCTTTCTCCAATTCCAGTTTAAAAAAATATTATAGGAAAGAACTCCATTAGCCTGGCTCGAGTCATCCCCTCACATTGTGACCAATCCTTGTGAGCAAGAGGGTACTATCTTGGAATAACTCAGGCCACTTACTCATCCTTGAGTGGGGGCAGGGTTGTGGGGTGTGTGAAGAGCAAGTCAGGAAGCAATGACTGCTAGTCCCTCCGACTACCATGTAATTGTAGCTGAAGAGCTATTTCTCAGAAGAAACAGAGAGGGCAGACAGTGGTCTCAGGCAATCAGGAGCAATAGATCGTCACAATATCTGAACAGGGGCCCTTTCTATTTGGCTCTGGCACCCTTTATAATTGAAACACATTTTGGAATTCTGTACATAAGTCAATTTAGTACAAGGCTGGGTTTCATTGCTTTATTCATGGATACCTTGATTTCCCAAATGAGACAGTGATCTTGGAGAAGGGAAGTGAGCTCAAATGCACTTGGTAAATTCCTGTTGAAATGATGTCCAGCCAGTCCTCACTACCACATGATAAATGTGGAAACCATTCTTTGGTTAATGGCAGCAGCGGTTTCGGGGAGAGTGTCCTTGTTTGAAATTCTTCCTCTGATTCACAGTTGGCACAAAGCTTTTGCTCCCAAAGTGATGGCTCCCACACTATTTTGTCTTCATAACACTAACAGCTCACTGTCACTAACAGCTCAGCTAGCTGAGTTAAATGCCCAGTGACTTCTACTCTGTAATGGCATTTGACATGTTGCAGGTTTTTTAATGTTTATATTACACTCTTACCACAGCCAGTTTTTAAACTTGAAATAGTGTCTACTATTCTTTAAGTACTTGGTTTGGTGTTTTTGTGTATCTTAGCTAATTAAACAAAGTTAGCATTCACACACACACACACACACACACACACACACAGAGAGATGGTTAAGATGATTGAGGAGAGTTTAAGGATGTATGCAAGTGCATGACCATTGTATGTTGTTTAGCTAGAATTCCCAACCAAGTCTGTCTGACTTCCAAGACTATCTTATCTCACTATTTGGCTAGAAAATCAAATGCTAATTACACCTTTAATTATTGCACAGCTAATGTTTTCTTTGCAAGACATTAGCATACATTCAGTCCAAGCAAAAACATTTACCTCCTAACATAGTGACACTCTCCCCTCCGCACACCCAGCATGGAATTTCCAAACATTCATAATGATCTCCACGTTAAGCTACTTGTTTAGAGAAGTTCTCATCCTGAACACTTTGGGCTGTCAAGAACAGGGACAAATTTGTCTTCCAATTGTACAGAGATGATTTTCTAAAATTATCTTCAGGAACAAAATCATAATGGTTTTGGATGGTAAGGGGAAAAACTCCTTTTTTCTTTTGTTGGTTTTCTTATAACCCAAAATTTTTTCTCACATGTTCTAAAAACTTCACTTGGGGAAGCAATCAAACCAAAGCCCATCTCAGCCAGAAAATGCGAGAGAGAGAGAGAGAGAGAGAGAGAGAGAGAGAGAGAGAGAGAGAGAGAGAGAGAGGTGAGCAATAGTTGACTGCTAGCTGATGGCCTTGAGCACATCAATTTCGTGTCAACACCCCTGGCTCTGGTAGCCATGCTGATAAAGTCATCAAGTAAGGCAAAACAACACAGTCTTAACTGAGCCATGTGGTCCATCCAGGATGGCTGAAGGGAATCGTAAAGTGGTGTCAGTGAGCAGGATAACTGCGGGTAAGGAGGGAGCCTAAAACAACACTGTTTTTATTTCACTTCAGTGATTACAGAATCAGTGGGTAAAACATTTGTTACCAAAAGGGAAGGTGCTTCTCCTTTCTTAATTATAGAATAAATTAAGTAAAAATGGCCTGAATCCAAAAAGATTAGGTCATGGAGAGAAACAACACCCCTAAATTTTCCTCTGGGACTAAAGGGACCCAAGCAGTTTGAACAATGTACTGTTTTGGTTGTTGTTTTGGGTTATTTTTCTTTCTTTTCTTTTCTAAAAGAAATTGGAATGTATCGGCTGATGTCACTGACATACCTTGATACTCCTGAGGGAAAGGAGATAGAAACAAAAGACAAAGAAATAAATTTAAATTGGCTTTCTCTTGCCTTTACCTGCTGGCGAGAAGAATATTCTGCCTAATAAATGGGAAATAGTTGAAAGTCCTGTGAGAGCTTAAAGAAATGTTCTAATGCTAACACATTGTGATGATTTTCATACTAAATCTTTATATCCTCTTGTTTACTTGAATATTCAAGTTCATGAAATGACATGTCTGTATGCTGTGTACAAATACATACACTGTAATAACTTTAATAACTTTATGTATTTTGGAAGGAGGGAATTCTTTTGTTTTATATATGGTTTTGGGTTTGGGATGTTTGTGTGTGTATTTTCAAGCCATTCTTTAAAAGAAACATCCATGTATTTACACAACAGCACTTAGGAAGTACAATGAAAGAAAATCATTACAATAGCACTTATAATAGCAATAATCTATATATATATATATATATATATATATATATATATATATATATATATAAACCCATAGACCGGTCACTATGACATGCCCTGACCACCAGGGGGCAGATTCTCAATGCAGGAGCTGCCCTCTGGTGGTCAGTGCACTCCCACAGTGCTAGCACTGCTCAGCTGACCACCAGGTGCCAGACGCTGGGCTCATGGCTGGCAAGAGCAGCTGCCACCGCGTGAGCCTCTCCCTCCTCCACAGTGGGCACTACTGAATGGCAGTGGCAGGCACAGCAGGACCAGGATGAGCGGGGAGCAGCCCCGCCCAGACTTGGGCTCCTCCCCAGGCTCCTGCAGCTTTGAGATGTTAGACTGCTGGCCTGCAGGGATTGGGCCGAAACCAACTCTCTGATATTGCCCTATTGGTCCCAGGTTGCAAGAAGGTACAGGCTAGGCTAAGGACCCCACTAGTGCATGAATTCGTGCACCAGGCTTCTAATAGGAGATAAAATTCCAAAGAATAAGGATAACATAAAATTTCCAAGCTCTATATGAAGAAATGTTTCTAAACACTGAGACAGGAACCAAAGAAGACTCGGACAGTTGGAAAGATATATCGTATTCTTGTATAGGAGCACACAGTAGTAAATAAAGAACAGTTTTCTCTACTATCACTTAAAAATTAACATGATCTCATTTTTTCAATGGGAAAGCTAATTTCAAAGTTTATATACAAAATAAACAGGAAAGAACATTTAAAACAATTCTGAAAAACAAAGGTATAATGTAGAGGTGACAGCCTTACTAGATATTAAGGCATACTATAAAGCTACAATGATTAAAACAATATGTAACTACATATTACTAGGAAGAGATCAATCTGTAAAGAATCCAGAATTAAAGCCAAATACATACATCAATTTAGTGTATAACAAAAGTGGCATTACAAATTGTGAGGGAAAGAATTAATAAATGGTATTGGAAAACTGGATATTAATTTGAAAAACAAGTTTATTTTACCTGTAGCACATTTGTACAAAATAAATTTCAGATGGGTAAATTGTAAAAATCTATAATAATAAAAGCCTACGTGACCATCACCACCGAACGGATGACTGAACAGGCTGCATGTGGTGACTAGGCCAGCAGGGGGGTTAGCGAGGGACAACCAAACGACTGAGCAGCAGGGTGCGTGGGGCAACCAGGCCCGCAGGGGGATTAATGAGGGGCGACCAAATGATAAAACAGCAGGCTGTGTGGGATGACCAGGCCCGCAGGGGGGAAGTTGGGGGCAACCAGGCCAGCAGGGGGGCAGTAAGGGTTGACCAGGCTGGCTGGTGGGGGAGGGGGCAGTTGGGGGAAACTGGGCCATTAGGGCAGGCAATTGGAGGTGACCAGGCCAGCAGAGAGGAGAGGGGCAGTTAGGGGTGATCAGGCAGGCAGATGAGCAGTTAGGAGCCATTGGTCCTGGATTGTGAGAGAGATCACGGATTAGAGAGGGTGCAGGCTGGGCTGAGGGGAGCCCACCCCACACACACACACACACACACAAATTTTGTGCACGTGGCCTCTAGTATAAAAATAAAATATGAAAGTTGTAGAAGAAACTATTATGGATTTAAAAATATATAATCAGGGTATCAGATACTTCCTAAGTAACATATTTTCTGGCATATAAGATGACTTTTTAACCCAGGAAAATCTTCTCAAAAGTTGGGGGTCGTCTTATATGCCTAGTCGTCTTATACACCAGAAAATACAGTAATACTCAAAAGCATAATAGAACAAATCTATAATAATAAAAGTGTAATATGATAATGAGACCAGACAGCGGAATGATCTTCTGGACATCACTCCAGATGTCCTTCTGGATGCAGCCATGGTGGAGGGGGCCAAGGCAGAGGTTGTTAGGGGTGATCAGGCAGGCAAGCAAGCAGTTAGGAGCCATAGGTCCTGGATTGTGAGAGGGACATCCCTCGAGAGGTCTCAGATTGTGAAAGGATGCAGGCTGAGCTGAGGAACCCCCTACACCCTCAGGCATAAATTTCATGCACCAGGCCTCTAGTACAACTATAAGAAAGTAAAATTTTCTGTGTAGCAAAAACTATCAGAAAATAAATACACAAATGACAAACTTAGAAAATATATTTTCAACAAGTATAAACAAGGACTATATATTAAGGGCTCACACAAATCAAATAGCAAAACCATTCACTCAATAAAAAAAAAATACAAAAGAATAAATAGTTTCATAAAAAAGGGAATAACTACGAATAAGCTTCCCATTGAAATATCATTTTGCACCCATCAGATAGTCAAAGATCCAAAAGTTATATTTCATACTCCACAAGCAACTTTATTAGGAACAGGCACTCTCACGTGTACTGACCTGAGTGGGTAAGGGGAAAACCTCTTTGGAGTGTAATTTAGGAATGTCTACCAAAGCTACAATATGTGTACTCTTCAGCCTAGCAAAGATTATCCTACAGATTTACTCATACATGCGTATGGAACATGGAAGCATAAGAGTATGCATTGCAGTTTTCTTAAGTCTCGAACTATTGGAAACAGCTTAGTATCCTACAATAAGAGCTGGTAAAATCAAAGTGGATCTATTTCATTGTGCTTCTTTTATACAACTCCAAACGACAAAGACAACGGTAAAACATAGGCATAGCATATTTAAGGTGATCCAATATCTTGATTTCCAGGGCAGTTTGGGTTCATGCTCATTTCCCTGACATTCTACCCAGCTACCAGCAACTTTACTCTCAAAAGTGTCCCTGTCTCTATGAAAAATAATTGGGTCATCCTAAGTATACTTCTTGGGAGTGAGAGAAGGAAGTAGGATGAGGTATGGAGCAGAGTATGAGGTTTAAATAAAGGGAAAAGAAAGAAAGACAACTTGAGCCTCCCCAGTCAAGCTGGTACTATTCAATTCTCCTCCTCTTGACCCTATCAAGGCTACAAAACTCTGGAACCAGACAGTCTGAGTTCAAATCCTGGCTCCACTACTTGTAAGCTATATGATCTTGGCAGATTTCTTAATCTCTTTCTGCCTCAGTTTCCTCATCTATAAAATGGGGATACTAGTACTCATCTCATAGTGTTAGGGTTATCCTGAGGATTATTAGGTGAGTTAATGTACGTACAGCACTTAAAACAGTGCATGACACTTACATAGTACTATAGATGCGTTACGATGACTCACACTGCTTCTATGTGACTACCACATCCAGACATTGACAAAGTCAAAACATACAGAAAGATATAACCATTAAAAGAAATCATAATAAAGAGTTACATATAAACTAGAATCATTCATTCAGCAATTTTTCATTGAGCACTTATATTTAAGGCTCTGAGCTAAGTTCTGTAGGGAATAAAATTATATAAAATGTAGTAGGAAATGACACTCTGTTTCATCACAAGCTTTACCTCAACTAAGTTCAGCAAGGAACAAATGGTCTTGTTTCCAGTAAATTTGATAGAATCTTGATTATCTGGTAATTTTAATAAAACTTCCAAACATATTAATTTTAGACCAATGAGCTAATATCTATACTAATAAAAGCCTAGGTGGCCCTTGCATGCAACATCATCACAAGTTGGCCACCACAAGATGACCATCACAAGATGGCTGTGCACACAGCTGAGGCAAGGCCACTTCGCTCATGAGGCCTGGGGGTTCTGTGGCTCCACCACCTCACATGGAGGAGGCAGGTCCCAGTGGAGGAGGTGGGTCGCAGCAGGGGAGGGCAGTTGTGGGCAATCAAGCCAGCAAGGGTGGGCAATTGTGGGCAATCAGGCCAGCAGACGAGAGTAGTTGTGGGTGATCAGGCAAGTGGTTAGGAGCCACTGGTCTTGGATTGTGAGAGGAATATCCAACTGCAAGTTAGGCCCAAACCTGCTGGGCCTAAATCAGCAGTCGGACATCCTCCAAGGGGTACCAGATAAGAAAGGGTGTAGGCCGGGCTGAGGGACACCCCCCACCATGCATGAATTTTGTGTACCGGGCCACTAGTTGAACAATAAGTGAGGACTTAAATGTACTCTCATGGCCAAGGACTAGACTTCTGCAACCAAGATAGGCTCAGGTTTGAAAATGATCCTGCCACTTTCCATGTGTGACCTTGGGCAAGATACCTAAACTTTCTGTCCATTAATTCTTCATATTTAAAATGAGTAATTCTAGCTACCTATTTCAAATGTAGTAAAGTGGGTTAGATGTATGGCATTTACTTAGTGCTTCACAATAATAAATGTTTACTAAATAATTGTCAGCATTTTTATTTCTCTGAATTAAAA
>PVJC01026684.1:0-23838 GCA_004026665.1 Murina feae
TGGAATACTATGCTGCTGTAAAAAGGAAGGAGTTCTTAGCATTTGCAGCAGTATGGATGGAACTGGAGAACATAATGTTAAGTGAAATAAGCCAGTCAATGAAAGAAAAATACCACATGTCCTCACTCATCTATGGATAATAATAACCATTATAAACTGGTGAACAAAAATAGATACAGAGGCAGAGCAGCATCAAACAGACTGTCAAATTACAGCAACTAGGACAGGGACATTGCAGGGGGTGGGGAGGGAGGGCGGTAACAGATCAGCCAAGGGACTTTTGTGTATGCATTTAAGCATAACCAATGGACACAACACTGGGGGTAGGGGAGACTGGGGGAAGGGCAGGGAGAAAATAGATATATGTACTAATTTTTGTAAAGCTTTATGTAATTAAAAAAAATAAAAAATAAAATAAAATAAATAAAAAAAAATCTCAAAGTTGTTAAGATATAATAAATAGATGTAACTAAAATGAAAAAAAAAAATTCTGGCCCCAGAGCACAAACCTTATGGCCCTTGACTGTATTATTTCTTATTTCCTCCATGAGTTTTTCCTGTTGCTATTGAGAGCAGTCCATATAGCTCAGACAATAAGTGGACATCAATAGGAGAGCCCTCTGCAGCAGCTCTGTGGGCCCTCTGATGTGTACATGGCAGAGTTAATGAGGGAATGGCAGGTTTGGACTTGCCTGAACAATTTTTTTCTGTAAATATTATTGCTATTTGAGTAATATAGCACAGCTTCATAAACCTGAGGTGTTCAGACTCTGCAGTAAACCTGATATAATAAGATAGTGGTACATTTATACAATGGAACACTATCTGACCATAAAAAAAGAAGAAACTCTTACCCTTGTGACAACATGAATGGACCTGGAGATTATTATGCTGAGTGAAATAAGCCAGTCAGGAGACAAATACCATATGATCTCACTAATATGTGAAATCTAATGAACAAAATAAACTGACAAAATAGCATGTATACATAGCAAAGACTGACAAATATCAGAGGGGAAGGAGAGGGGATACTGTATAAAGGAAGGTGAAGGGATTAGCTAAAGAACATATGTGGATAGCTCATGGACACAGACAATAGTGTGGTGAGGGCCAAGGGTGAGGGGTTGGAGGCTGGATAGAGGTGGGCAAGGGAGAAAATAGAGGACATCTGCAATGGTAAGAACAATAAATTTCTTAAATTATAAATAAAGACTAGGGGCCCGGTGCACAAAAATTTGTACACTGGGGGGGGGGGGCGGTGTCCCTCAGCCCAGCCTGTGCCCTCTTGCAGTCTGGGACCCCTCTGGGGATGTCCACCTGCTGGTGTGCCTGGCCAGCCTGTGTGAGAGGCCGATGTCTGTTTGCAGGCTGGCCAAGCTCCCCAGTGGGAACCCTCACTCCATGGGGGTGTGGCAAGCCTGGGTGAGGGGCTGAGGGAAGTTTTCAGGCTGGCCACAGCCCCTTCAGGGTTCAGGTTCCTACTGGGGTGCCTGGCCAGCCTGGGAGAGGAGCTGAGGGCCGCTTTCAGGCTGCCCACAGCTCCCATTGACCCTCATGGCCATCTGCCTGGGAAACAATTGGGTGGCCCTGGCACACATGGAGAGGCTTAAGGCCTCCCCACATGTGCCCCTGGCAACCCAATGGCTTCCCAGGACAGAGCCTCGGGGTGGCTGGTGGTGGCTGGCTGGTCCTGCCCTGGGCTTCCGCCTGGGAAGCCATTGGCTGGCCAGTGCACACACGGGGATCCCTGGAGGCCCGTGTGTGTGCCTCGCAATGATTGATTCCAGGCCACAGCCTCTTCCCGCCCTGCTCCTCCTGCCCATGGCTTTGGCCACTGGCCTGCTTGCTCTTCCCATCTGTGCTATGGCTGGACCCAATGTGCGGCCTCTCCCGGGCTGAGGCCTCCGCCATCTTGGCTAGATAATTTGCATATTGTCGCTCTGATTGGCTGGTGGGCGTGGCTTACCCATCCCAAAGAGACGGTTAATTTCAATATTATGCTTTTATTAGTTTAGATAGTGTTTGTTGTCAGCTTAATAGCAGCAAAGATTAAATAAGTTTACAGGCAAGCTTAAGTACATCACAGAATCTCAGAAGTAGGTGGAGCTTTAGAGAGTCATCTGGTCTAGCAACCCATAAAATAATTGCTTCTAAATTATCCCCCACATACACATACACCCCCACCAACATCAGTAGTAGTCTAACTTAAATATCTCAAAGAATGTGGAACTCTACCTTAAAAGCTGCCTTTTCCATCTGTTAAAAGTAAATAAGAATGGATTTTGTACCTGTCAGAAGCTCATCATTGAAGTGGCTTGGAAGGATTCTCTATACCTTTAACAGGGCCTTTCTCCCTGAGAGGTCACTGATATTCAGGAATAAAAATGACTGAAAAATTTCCTTAGAAAGTAATAATGAAAAGCTCTGTTAGGTAACTGAGAAAACCCACAGGAATTCCTGGGAGTTTCCTGATTGAGCAGCTTAGCTTTTGGGACACCTCCACTCTCCCCCACTGCCCTTTGTTGGGGCTTCTGGCCCTCAGGGATGGGATTTCTACAGGGAACTTGACAAAGGAAAGCAGAGAAAAATATTCTTGATGCCAAAACTTCTGTCATAGGGCTCTCTGGAAAACAGCTGGTAATCATGAGCTAGGCAGGCCAATAATCCAGCAGGAAGAAAGGGAATCTTCCTGCACCAGCAAGAACAACCCAAAGAAAAGCAGCAACAAAGCAGAAATAATTGTTACAGACCCAGCAGAGAAAGAATTTAGGCATATTAGCCTTCTTGTAGAATGTCATCCTTCTCAGAGGACAATGCTTAGTGATACCTTTAATAATAATAGTAGATGATAGTTATTGAGCACTTACTCTTGGCCAGGAATGGTACCCAATATTTTATATGTCTGATCTCCTTTAATCCCTACAATATCACCAGAAGGTAGATGTTATTGTTTTTCTTATTCTTCAGGCTCAGAGATTAGTAAATGACAGAGCCAGAATTATAAACAGAACTGGAATCCAGGCTTCTCTGATGCTAGAATCCATGTGCTAACCACTTGACATGCTAACTGTCAATGAGGCAAGACAAAGTCACTCTTTGCTTCCACAGCCATGTGTAATTAATTCTTCACATTGGCCCCTAGGGTTCCCTTCTGGCTATTATTTCCAAGTCTACTTAAAACTGTCAGTGGCTCTGTTTTTGCTTCTCACCAAAAATTCAAGATTTTAAAGATAGTATTTAAGTTGGCCATAACTTGTATTTCAGATCTATTTCCTATTATTAGCTTCATCTATCCATGCCCCACCCCACCTCCTTTTACCTTATGCTTCAACCATTCTCTGAAAGTGCCACACCCCATCCTATCTTTGCTTATGCTGTTCCTTCTGCTTGGAAGTCCCTTCTTTAAGCACCCTCCTTTCTTCACCCAGCCTACTTATTCCTTTTTCAAAGTTCAGTTGACATGTCAAATCCTTTATTTATTTTTTTTCCTTTTTATTGAATTTATTGGGTGACACTGGTTAACAAAATTATACAGTTTCAGGTGCACAATTCTACACATAATCTGTACCATCCCAAGTTGGTCTACATCCATCACCATTTATTCCCCCTATACCTTTCTCCACCTCCTTTCTCACCTTTTCCTGGCAATCACCACACTGTTGTCCATGAGGATTTTCTTCTCCCTTTTTCGCTCAGCTCCTCCATCACCACCCCAACCCTGCCTTCTGGACAGCTATTAGCCTGATCTATAGTTAACTACCCCCTCAGGTAACCACTATTGAGTCTGTCACTATTTTGAATCTGTCACTATTTTGCTTGTTACTTCATTTTGTTTATCAAATTCCACTCATCAGTGAAATCATATGATATTTTTTGAAGTCTTCCTCAGTCCTCCCAATTGGAATTATCCCTGCCTTCTCCCATCTTCTATATCTCTTTGTGGTTAATCACCTTCTAATATTTTCACATGCTCTTTTGTTATAGTTATTCCCACAAGAGTATCTCACTTAGTCAAAGGAGAAAACTCCAGGAGCACACAGAAACCATGCCTTCTATTTAGCTCTGTGGCTAAATGAAGGGAGATTTAGGGACTGCTCATCCCAAGGCCTAGCTTCTTAGGTGTGGTCTATTCAGGTCTAGGCCATATCAGTGAATGAAATACAGGAAAGAGAGAAAAAATAGCCCAAAAGAGGCTCTAAGAACTTTGACAATTTTGTCTCACTAACTTCCAAGAGTTCCCATCAGCTATTTTATATCCTTTATGGTTTCCCCCAGTCAAAAACCTTAACTTTCTCCCAATCTTGCCAAAACCAAACTTTTAACATATTTTAAGAGAGTTAATAGCATTTCTTTGAGGGTAGGCTGAATGCAGAAACCCAGATAAATTTCAAAATTTAATGTTGATCAAAAGGAACCACACAGAAGATGCATCCTGCATAAATTCATTAAGTGAGATTCAAGAACAGGCAAAACTAATCTATAATTTTAGGTTTCAGAATACTGGTTACCTGAGGGGGTAGTTAACTGGGTGGAGTCATAGAAAAACAGTTCTGGGGTGCTAAAATGTGTTTTAATCTTGATTTGGAGAATGGTTACATGGATGTGTATATGTATGAAAGTTTATACATATACTTTTAAAAGTTTAAGTTGGTACACTTCACTGCATGTGTGTTATATCCCAATTAAAAAAAAACAACCATCTCTCCAATTTTCCACAAATCAAACTCTCAAAATATTTTAAGTAATATCTCCGTGTATCTTTTGAGGGCAGCCTGTATCTCTAAATCACAAAACACCTCAAAGATAATAATGATTGCTTACTTTAGCATTCATACACAGTTTAAGAAATGTTCAGCCAAGATTATTTAAAGATTCTGATCCATAAGTATAGTACTGCAGAAAATACCTCCACAGAGATTCTAAGAGTTAGTTATCCATTTAAATTTTATGAAAGCAGGTGGCCTCTCAGAAATACCATTTCTCATCTTTCCTCCACTCCTAAACATCCTCAAGCCCAACTGAAATAACACCTCTTCTGTGATGTATTTCCTGGTTCTTTTTGTACCTAGCCTTCAAGACAGGATAAATTCCAGATAATTAGTAGCAGAGCATGGATTACAGCCTGCTACTCAAAGTGTGGTCACAGAAGGACAGCATAAGTATTACTTGGAACTTTGTTAGAAATGGAGAATCACTGGCCCTACCCCAGACCTAGAGAATCATAATCTACATTTTAACTTGATTCCAAGATGATTCATGCATATTAAAGACTAAGAAGAGGTTTAAGAGAACTCTTACTCAAATTTCAAAGTGCTTCCAAATATCTGAGGCAATCCTTTCAATTGCAAATTCGTGGGTCCTATCCTAGAGATTCTGATTCAAAAATTCAAAGGATGGATTGTAGCATGACTGGGTTTGAAAGTTTCCAGAAAAGTTGATTTAAACTTGGAGAGCACTTGCTAGCAAACACAACACCATAGATGATAACTGAGTTCCTAGAAGCTTACTGAACAGGTGCCAATCATGATTTGATACCTAGTTATCAAAAGAGAGGCTCATGGAAAATAAAAGTCCTAAGCCTACCTAATCAGGACTCAAAGCTTCCCTTTGTTTATAGCTTGGGGCCACAGAGATTCCCACACAAAATGCCCATTCCACTCTGTTTTTGGCACTTTCCATCTGTCTCAAACAGGAGAAAATCCACTTTATCCAGGATCCTGGTGTCCTCAGAGCAAGGACTATTCCCATCTTGGCTGAATATAAAGTATCCCCTGCAAGCAAAACAAGAACAAGAGTTAAAAGACCCAGTCACCTGTCATTGTGGGACAAACTGCAGCCACAGTTACCTGAAGCCCTCTGCCAAGCTTGGCACCCTGGGGCCAAAAAACAAGGAAAACACTAAAGAGGAAATTCTAGTCACTATGTTAGGAGCCACTTACAGACAGTTGAAAATGGCAACATTTAGATGTCCTATTCATTGTTGATGTCAAATAAAGGATTTCACTAAGCATTCAGCTAAAGTGTCTAATTATCAGATTGACAAACACAAAAATGAATACTAATACCCAGAATGGATGAGAAATAGAACAAGTCAATACATTTTTAGAAGGCATTTTATCAATGTAGTAGGACCTTGAGTTATGTTAGAGATCCATTCTTACTGCATGACATAATGTGATTTCACCGTAAGTCAGAACCCACCTACATAAGCTCCTACAGCACTCACATGGAGCACATACACAGAAGTAATGAAATGAAACAGTAAAAACAAAATAATTAAAAGAAAGATAACAATTCCTGACCTTTACTTGTGGTAAATAAATAATAAAAAAAACCATAAAGCACATATGTACATATGTCAAAATAATGGAACTTTTTAAAAAATAAACTAGAGGCCTGGAGCACAAAATTTGTGCACTGGGGAGGTGTTCCTCAGCCCAGCCTGCACCCTCTCCAATCTAGGACCCCATGGGGGATGTCCGACTGCCAGTTTAGGCCTGAAGCCTGCAGGATTGAGCCTAAACTGGCAGTTGGACATCCCTCTCACAGTCTGAGACCGCTGGCTCCTAACTGCTCACCTGCCTGCCTGATCACCTCTAACCCCTCTGCCTGTCTGCCTGATCACCCCTAACTGCCCTCTCCTGCTGGCCTGATAGCCCTAAACTGCCCTCCCCTGCCAACCCAATCACCCCCAACTTCTCTCCCCTGCAGGTCCAGTTGCCCCCAACTGCCCTGCCCTCCTGGCCTGATCACCCACAACTGCCCTCCCCTGTTGGCCATCCTGTGGCAGCCATCTTGTGATGACATGGGCATGGCCATCTTATGACCACATGGGAACAGCCATCTTGTGACCACTTGGAGGTGGCCATCTTGTGCAAGGGTGTGACGGTCAATTTGCATACTATCTTTTATTATATAGTATGGAAGATGGTGATGTAACCATGAAATGACGTACGTTGAGTCTGACGTAACCCAAAGACTGTCTGTACTTATCCTTAAAGGAAGATGTTAAAGTGGGATAGCTATTGTATCTTGTGGAAATCCTATGTAATAAATGGTCATCATGCCCTCACTCCATAATGGCTCAGACACTCAACACTGGGGAGAGATGAATGGGGACCAGCCAGACACAAATGAGCTTGCAAGAGAGGAATGGGACCAGGCAGTCTGCAGCCTGGGAGAGAAACAAGCTGCCTGCCCTTCAGTCCTGGGCGCCATCAGCTGTACGTGTGCCTGAGGTCCAGGAGAGGAACAAGCCTCACACCCCATGGTCCCAGGCACCAGTGCCTGTGCCTGTGGCTCAGGAGAGAGGATAACTGCCCACCCCACAGTCCCAGGCACCAGCACCTGTGGCTATGGCCCAGGAGAGGGATATGCCACCCTTCTTGTTCTCCTAGGCACCTGCAGCTGTGGCCCTGGCAAAGTGGACCTGGGTCCTGGGTGCCTGTGGCTGGCCAGAGGGAGGGAAGCCAAGGTCCCAGGTGTCTGCAACTGGCCAGAGGAGGGAATCCTGGGTCCTGGGTGTGGGGCGAGGCAGAGGTGATTAGAGGCAATCAGGAGAGCAGGGGAACAGTTAGGGGTGATTAGGCAGGCATGCAGAGGTGCTTAGGGGTGATCAGGCAGGAAGAGGTGGTTAGAGGTCATCAGGCAGGCAGAGATGGTTCAGGGCAATCAGGCAGGCACACAGGAGAGCAGTTAAGAGCCAGCGGTCCTGGATTGCGAGAGGCAGTTAACATCCCTTGAGGGGTCGCAGATTGGAGAGGGTGCAGGCTGGGCTGAGGGACACCCTGATGCACAAATTTCATGCACTGGGCCTCTAGTTAGCCTACAATGACCTAAACCCTGATTGTAAACACAATCTCCTACCTTTTTTTGCTAATTATATTGACTAAAGTTGTAAATAATGAGAACATCCATTGCTGGTAAGAGTATGAGGAAATGGACACATTTATTTATTCATGATAGGTGTTTTTATATCCTTTATAGAAGGTATTCTGGAAATAATTATCAAGAGCCTTAAACATGCGCATGCTTGCTGATCTAGCATTTCCATTTGTTAACATACGAAATGTCCAAACTTGTAAAGAATTTTTATGAGTTTGTTTCAGCCCAATGTATAATAACATGTGCCAGTGAGCAAGATCTCAAATGTTCTAGAGAATAACAGTTTTGTAGCTTCTTTTATGCATTTGAAATTAAGATGGGAAGTAAGGAAGATTATATGAAGCTTGGAGAAGCAAGGCAAGAATCTTTATAATAAAAACGTAATATGCTAATTAGACCAATGTCCTTCCAGATGTCATTTCTTCTAGATAAAATTGCAGTGGGTGGGGCTGAGGCAGAGACAGCAGAGACACCCAGCCATGGTGGCAGTGGCAGGTCGGGGTCGGGGCCAACGCCCTTGCATGAATTTCATGCATCAGGCCTCTAGTTGTATTATAAAATAGTTAGCAAGATTATTTGCTCTTTTGAGAGTGGTTGCAGATTATTTCAAAGGTGTGTTAACCTATATAAAGTTGACAGGGCCTGTTCAGAGATAATCCTTTTACTAGTTATATACCTGGGGCATGATCTTACCCAGTTAGGAATTTATCATCAGATCATCCTACGAGGTTACTTTTCATAGAATTCCTCTTCTTTTGTCCACATGTTCTATGTATTGAAATAAATACTTTTTTTCATAAAGATGATTATCACAATTTTGTTTGTAATAGTAAAAAATGGAAACAACTTACATAAGCAGCACAAGAAGAATGGTTGAAGAAATTTTGAGGCATCTACATAGTGGTATCCCATGTAGCCATGAAAAATGTTATTTCAGTCTATCTTATGAATATACAAAGAAGTTCACAATATATTGTTAAATGAAAAAAAAATAGTGTATTTAGCATCATCCTACTTTTCAAAATATCCATATGTTTGCATGGATTTGTTAGCATAGAAAAAAGTCTGGTGTGGATAGTGTCTGGACCTCATATATTAGGATTAAAAAGGCTTTTCAAAATTACTTTCACTTTTTCACATTGTCATATTTTTATAATAAATATAAATGTTTACTAAAATATTAAAATATAAATTCTTTCAAAAATTAAAGAGCTAAAGGAGGAGCTGCTCTATTATTAGTCTAACATGACTATCTTCAAAGAATAGAAAACCTCTAGAGTGAAATGCAAAGCCATTAAAATTTGTTCTTGAAATGGGACTTAGGCTAAGGAACAGAGATGAAATGTCATTGATTTTTTTAAGTGGAAGTAGAATCCTTTTGTTTTCACTACAATATTTTACATTGGCAATCCTAGCTTATGTACTTAATGTATGAGGACAGGAAGCTGAATGCAAAGTACAGTTAATAGTCCTGTCACTTTCTATGGGCACTAATATTTAGATTTCATTCATACTTAGATGGCATAGTCACCTGACTGACTCACCCCACCATCAAGTAGCCTACTCACTGGGCAACTCCAGAGTTTGCAGGACAGGACAGAAAACATGGACAAATAGACATCTTTGAGAACCAGCATAACTACTGAGGGGACGTTTTGAAATTGAGTCTCTGAAGCCTACATGTAGGGAAACAATAAAGGGGTGGAAAGAGCTGTTCTCTGCCCATAAGCCATGAAGCACCCAGACTAGTGAAGACAGATAAGGACGTTAGGACAATGCAGAGGTGGTGGTTTGAAAAATTTGTGTGTTGTGTTTTGTTTTCAGCCATCCCCAGAGTGATTCCTCTTTCACCCCAAATCCTACCAAGAACTGTGCTTTTCAAAATGCCAGTCATCATCTATTCATGGGTCATGAAATCTCAATCAGTATGTTTTAAAAATGCAATAAAAAGATCCCTGGCTGGTTTGACTCAGTTGGTTGGAACATAGTACCATACACCAAAAGCTTGCAGGTTTAATTCTTTGTCAGGACACATACCCAGTTAGTGGGTTCAATCCCTGGTTGGGGCATGTGCAGGAGGTAATCAATCAATGTTTCTCTCTTTTTTAAAAAAAATATATTTTATTGATTTTTTATAGAGAGGAAGGGAGAGAGATAGAGAGTTAGAAACATCGATCAGCTGCCTCCTGAACACCCACTACCAAGGATGTGCCTGCAACCAAGGCACATGCCCTTGACCGGAATCAAACCCGGAACCTTTCAGTCTGCAGGTCGATGCTCTATACACTGAGCCAAACCGGTTATGGCCAATGTTTCTCTTTCACATAGATGTTTTTCTCTCTATCTCCCTCCCTTCCTCTCTTTAAAATCAATTTTAAAAATAAAATACAAAGGAATAGTACATGCAAAGATAGGAATAGGATAATATATGGTAGAAAATTCGAGAATGCGTCCTGGGTAGTAAGAAAACAAGTATGTTGTATGTGTATGCCAGTGGTGCTGTTTAATGTATTAGTTAATCTGGATATGGCCAAAAGTTTTAAAGTTGAAGAAATTGATGTTTTGAGTATGGATGCTACTATCCACTACACTCCAACAAGTTGTCCCTTGAATACTCTAACCTGTATTTGCTGCCTATCCTCTACTTTGCACTAATCATCTTTTTTATCTGTATATCTTTTGACTAAGCCTGACTTTTAAAAAATACAATACCAATGCCATAGTTGTTTTTTTTTCTGAGATGACAAAAGTCTACATAAAACACCTATTCAAATGTTCCCTGTAGTCAGGGTAGAATACTTTAAGACACTTTTTTCTCCCAGTTATTCATGTACAAAAGATAGATTCATTTTATAAAACAAAAATTATATTTACTATTTTATACTTTCCTAGAATATTTACTATTTAAAAACATGTTTTAATGTTGATCTTTTCTAATAGATAGTATGTTTGGCTTATAGAATGAAATAGGCTTATTAAGAGGCTAGTATGAAAAAAAAAGCACCTAAAGATATAATTGGATCAAGAACTATATGAAAAATTAATCTCAACAAAATATGTCCTGGAGTCCATTTCTGAGCAATTGTCCTATAGTCTATAATTATGAATAAAATACCCTTTGAAAAGAACTCATCAGAATCTGAGAGAAATGAGAACAATAGAGTAGGTATTACAAAAGAATGTATTCTTCTCAGATAATTGTTTTTAGTAAAATGGTAAATGTGTAAGGAGCACCAGGCAACTATAATTAGGATAATAATCTATTGTTCTATGGGAATATGTATCCTATTCTTTTTCTATTGGAAAGCAACAAAGAAAATGAAGTAAAGGATGAGTGGAGACGTTTGAAGAATAGTTAGACATCAAAATGTAGAGGTCATTTATTAACTCTCCTTTACTGAAGAATCAAGCAAATGATGAAAAGTGGATACTGTGCTGCATGCAGGATATAAGAGCACTCTGTTTTTAAGAGAAGCTTAGGGACACAAGAGTTGCTTTTAGATATTGCATACATCTTATATTTATTTACGTAGATACATATGTATCCAGACACAAAGTATCTCCTGTACACTATGGAATTCTATTCTCTGTCAATCATGAATGTGCTATCCTTGGTCTCTTTATTTGGAGAAATTCTGGGAGGATCTTAATTTGATCCAAACTTGACAGATCAATGGAGAGGAAAGGATACTTATGTAAAGTTTAAACAATAAATAATTTAAAAAAACACTGTTCAGAGATGTGTTTTCAAGATAGGGAACATAAAAAGATACAAGACAACTGAGTGAAAATATCTGTTTTTTTTAAATCTTCATTTTTCAGATTTAAAAAGGGGGGGGATGGGATGAGTAAAGTCAAACCTTCTGCCCTACTCAGTACTGGAGAGGGAAGGAGCACCTTTGTTCAGGAATTTCAGCCACTTGCTGCTGTAGGTTAAAGGACAGCTAAACCATTCCCTAATACCTATAAAAGAGTGTGCCATTCCCATCCCAGAGAGCCTGCCACTACATGCTGGGCAGAGAAGTCTGAAATGGGGACTATACCAAATGAGCTTCAGGATGAGGTCCTTACATTTGGGCTACACTTTTTTTCCTTCTCATCTGAAGCTGTGGACCCTATAATAGCTAGGTCACAACAATCTAATCTAAACTAATGAAAGCGTAATATTGAAATTAACCATTTCTTCGGGACACCTAAGCCACGCCCACCAGCCAATCAGAGCAGCTGGATGCAAATTGACCCAGCCAAGATGGAGGCCAGGACAGCTCACAGGCGGGGCTTGGCTGCTTCAAGGTCTCAGGGGGAGATCATGGAGGAGATAAGAACCCTCCTGCATGCTGTCCCTTGGCCAGGCGGGGCTAGGCTGCTTTGTGGTCACTGGGGGGGAGATTGTGGAGGAGATAAGACCCCTCCTGCATGTTGTCCCATGGCCAGGCAGAGCTTGGCTGCTTTGTGGTCACTGGGGGGGAGATCGCAGGTGGGGCATGGGACAGCACATAGGCGGGACTTGGCTGCTTCTCAGTTGCCGGGGCGAGATTAGAGAAGCAGCCACAGCCGGCCAGCCACTCTGGGGAGAGATCCAAGAAGCAGGCCCGGCCTGCCACACTGCGTCTCTCGGGGAGACCCCAGAAGCAGGCGAGGTTGGCCACACCGCCTCGCTGGGGTGAGATCCTGGGGAAGCAGGCAAGGCCCTGTCACCTCACTGGGAGGAGATCCCAGAAGCAGGCAAGGCCAGCCACTCTGTGTCTCTGGGGCAAGATATGAGAAGCAGGTGCAGCCGGCCATGCTGCCTCACTGGGGCAAGATCAGGGAAGCAAGGCAAGGCCAGCTGTGTCACCTGGGTGAGATCGGGGAAGCAGGCAAGGTGGAGATTGGGGAGCAGGCAAGCATGACCGGCAGGCAGCACCCAGCCCTGGCCACAACTCAAGGGAGAGAACAACACGCAGGCGAGGCTAGGAGCCTGAGGCATCAACACAGAGGGGTGCCTGCTCCAAGCCTCCATGGTGTGTCTGGGGGAAGGCCCTGAGCAAACAGACACACACACACACATAGGCAACTGCTCTGAGCCTCAGATGTGGCTGGGGACAGGCCCCCGGAGGACACACACACACACACACACACACACACACACACACACACACGATGCCTGCTAGACTGGGGCCATCAGTAGGACATCCACTGAGGGGTCCCAGACTGTGAGAGGGGGCAGCCTGGGCTGAGGGACCCCCACCCTCACCTGTGCACGAAATTTGTGCACCGGGCCCCTAGTTTAAGTATAAATTCAGCAGTCTAGTTCAGTTGTTAATAGCACAGGCTCTGGGGTAAGATCACATAAGTTCAAATCTTCTACCATCTATATATTCCTGTGGAGCATTGGCAAATCACTTAACTTCACTGAGCCTCAACATATCCTATCAAATAAAAGAGTAATATTCAAATTAGGCATCACACTGTCACAAAGATGGCTGTCCCCATAGCCACAAGATGGTGGCACCCAGTCCGGTTCAGCTCCGCCACTAAAGTGGTCAGGCCTCTTAACCAGGCAGGTGGCAGGGGAGACAGGGGGCCCTAGGGGCAGAGCAGGTGATCAGAGTGGGTGGGGGTCCCCTGCCAAGGCCAGAGGTCTTTGCCAGAGGCCTCAGGCATGGACAAGGGCATAGCCAGTGATCAGAGGGGGCAGGGACAGAGCTGGTGATCAAAAGGGTATGAGGGTACCCTACCCAGGCATAAGGCCTGGGCCAGAGGCCTCAGACCTGGGCAGGGGCAAGGCTGGAGATAACAGGGGCCTGGGCACTGGTGGAGCCAGCAAAGTAGGGATCTAGGGGTCCTCTACCCAGACCTGTAGCCTTGGCCAGAGACTGCAGTGGGGCAGGAGTGGAGCCGGTGATCTCAGGGCCTGGGCAGGGGCAGAGCCAGTGATCGGAGGGACAAGGGCGATCTGAGGGGCCTGGAGGTCCCCTACCCAGGCCTGCAGCCTTGGCCAGAGGCTGCCAGTGGGGCAAGGGCAGAGCCGGCGATGCCAGGGGACAGGATCAAAGCCAGTGATCACAGAGGCCTGGCCTTTGTGAAGCCAGTGATTGGAGTGGCTTGGGGGTCTTCTGACCAGGCCTGCAGCCTTGGCCAGAGCTTATAGGCATGGGCAGGGGTGGAGCTGGGATTAGAGGGGCAGGGGTGGAGCCAGTGATCTGAGTAAACTACAGAGGAAACACCTTTTCTTACCGCTCATTGGCTAAGCTCCCTGTATGCTGCTGGTAATATTCTTAGTAACTTGGGTAATAAGAATACAAAAAGGCAAGCTAGGGTTTTTCCACCACACTCCTGGAGAAAAAATATGAAGGTCCACTGGTGGAAGGCTAAGAAATGTCAAATCCTGCCCTAGCCGGTTTGGCTCAGTGCATAATGTCTCAGTCCGCCGACTGCAGCCTCTGGGTTCAATCCTGACCAAGGGCATGTGTCTAGGTTGCAGGATCCTCCCTGTCTGGGGCCCAGGTCAGTGCTAATGCAGGAGGCAACTAATCAAAGTGTTCCTTTCACTTTGATATTTCTCTGTTTTCCCCTTCTCTTTCACATTCTCTAAAAACCAAGGGAAACATATCCTCAGGTGAGGATTAAAAAAAAAGAAAGAAAGAAATGTAAGATCCTATGAAAGACAAATCTTGAAAATGCCTAAAGAAAGTTGTCATTTTTTTCATGGTGAAGGGACTTGGAGTCCATGTTGATGAAAACATCTTGGTGGCTGTGGTGACTGGCAGTGGTTGCAGCAGCGGGGTGATGGGGCTGGTGGCTTCCCCTGATTAGCCTGGTCAACTTTCACAAAGAGAGGCCAGACTGTGGCTTAGGCTCGCTCCCCAAGAGGAGCAGGGAGCGGGCCTAAGCCATCAGTAGAGCACCACCAGAGGGCTCCCAATATGTGAGAGGGGGCAGGCTGGGCTGAGGAACACCCTAGTGTACGAATTCCGTGCACCGGGCTCCTAGTTCATCTATAAATGAAAGGGAACATGCTTCCTATCTTAAAGGGCTGTGAGAATAATTAAATAATTAAACGCAGGTAAAGTTCTTATACTGAAACATAATGTATACTTAAATACTAGCTATTTTTGTAATTATCAAAACCTAGTGGGAATATTTATCTCCCTTCTTTTTCAGTTTAATAGGAGTTTGGGACTGCATTAAAAGGAACTAAGTGATCATTTCTGGAAAATAAGTTTAGAATTTTCAAGTAAACCCAATTACCTGCCTTCCTGGCCCACTTCCTTGACCCAGTGCACTTGGATGCCTGCCTGGCTGTCTTAATCTGGTGTGCCCAACCTGCCTACCAGCCAGCCCCACCACACTGACTTAGCAAATCAGGCCCTGCCATCATGACCCAATGGCCCCCAGACATACAGGCCTGACATCATGACCTGGTTGCCTGACTTGGCACCTCAGATGACCAGCCACACTGCCTTGCACCTGCCCTGCAGCCTTGACCCAACACCCGGAGACTACCAGTCCGCTACAATGGAGGAATTAAGAAATAACCCCCAAATGAAAGAAAAGGAGGAATTGCCAGAAAAAGAGCTAAATGAAATGGAGGCAAACAATTTATGAGATATAGAGTTCAAAGAAATTGTTATAAGGATGCTCAAATAACTTAATGAGAACTAAAGCGAGAAAACCAAGATGGCGGCATAGGTAAACACCTGAAATTGCTGCCTCGCACAGTCACTTCAAAACTACAACGAAAAGCAAAAATGGACACCACCCAGAACCACAGGAAGGCTGGCTGAATGGAAATTCTACAACTAGAAGGAAAGAGAAAAGCACACCAAGACTCAGAGAAGGTGTGGAAGTAAAGTGCAGAGGTATGGAGGCGTGCACGGAAAGGGCTGGCAACTGAGGATGCTGTTGTCTTTTTCAATCCAGAGGGAGTCACAACCTCCCAACAGCTCTGAATTCCAGTTTCAGGCAATTTTCTGGGGATCCAGACTCATATGGGGAGAAACTGGACTATCTGGCATCAGGAGGAACTCCAGAGCAGTTTTCACTCAGAGGTGTTTGTAGAGATTACCACAGAACAATGAGACCTGGGGCCTCTTAGGGCTGGGCTGAGGATCAGCCATAGCTGTTTGCTCCACCCTGTTGATTACCCAAGACCCTGCCCCACCCAAGCTGGGTGCAGAGGCTTTTGCATATAAAAGGCTGGCCCTTTGCAATCTAAAATTACCTAACAAACTGCAGCTAGGTCAGAGAGTCCCATAACATCCAAAAGAAGGCCCAAGGCCCCACAGCAGCTTGCATTGCTTCACAGCTGGGCCTCATCTGGGCACTTCCAAAACCCAAACAAAGAAGAGGAATTTGCAGATCTTTCCGTAGCTCCTGCTGGGTAGCCTCAGGAAGAGGCTAAATTAGCACCTCCTTAGAAATCCAAGAGCCAGTGTATCCAGTGGTCAGAGTGGGACCATCCAGATTACAACTCCTCAGATCCATAAGGGACATACTCAGGAGGCACTCAGTGAGCACCAAAGCTCCAGTGAAGCAAGTCTTTCCCCATAAAGATGTCTCCAGCACAGAAGTTCTCCCACCATAGACACAGCTGATTCTCACAGCCAAGTGGCCTGGATGTCAATTCCTCCCAGTGATACCAACAACAATCAAGGCTTAGCTACAGCAAGACTGTGCACACAGCCCACAAAGGGGTGCACCAAGAGTGTCCAGCTCAGGTAATTAGCGAGGCTGAGCCACTATATAGGTTGATGGGCTCCATAGCAAAATCTGTCAAGGCATAAATAAGACCTGTTGTGCTGAAAAACAAGGAGTCTGAAGGACCTTTGTTCCCCTGCTGCAGTAGTATCCAGCCTCTCCAGAAGTGGATCCATCTGTAAAAATGGTTAATGCCTGAAGGTAAAAGTAGTAACTGAGAGAAACTGTAAGACTATTTGCAAGATAATGGTTAGTATTAATTGTTTGTGCCCGTACTTTAATTTCTCCGGTATAGTTCTGATCTATCACCCCAGGGAGAACTTGAAATCCTTTCAATGTGAAATTACTCTCCCTAAAATTAATCCCATTATGTCCATTGGAAGGGGACCATACACTCCCATCTCCAGGATTAGTACATATTGGGAGGTGGGACTGAGGTCCAATCCTGCACTTCCTGAGGTGGCACAGTAAATAATTTGATGTTTGGCTTTGGAACTGAGCCTGCTGGAAAGGCTGCAGTGGGGTCAAGGACAAGGACCTTAATGTTTGGTGGGGCCAGGGCTAGGCCTGCTTGAAGTTTCCCTGCCTAGGGGACATTGGATTATCATTCATTTACCCAATGCTTTCTTCTCCTGCATCTTGGGCATAGTCCAGGCTGCTTGTTTCCACTCCCTGTAGCCTGTGGATTTCCATTTCTAACATAACTTCTTTAGCAAAATGCCCTAGTTTACCACAGTTAAGACATCCCCCTTTCCTATTCTGCTGACCAGAATATTCTCCTTAAATATGGCAGCTAATACCATTCCCATAATGTAGGGTGGTCAAATATCAGCCCAAACACTGATAAAATGCTTCTATAATAAGTAATCTCCAGATTAGAGACAAACCTTTGCAACAGTATTAAACCTCTGGTAACCTTCCACTATCTGTCTAGTTCCTCTGACACATGCTCTTATTTCAATTTGTTAATTTAAATCAATCTGAAATAAGGTTTATTTTCTAATTTTTTTTGTCCTAGGGTGTGGACAGTAAATTACACTAATTGGATTTCTGCTATCAGTCCTTTTGAGTATATAGACATAAGCTTTGATTAGGGAGGCAAAATGAGAATTATTTACTTTTAACTGTCCTTGGTTTAGGGAAGGTAGGGTTTACTAGATGGCTCCAAACAACTTGGCGTTTATATTTTTAGATGGTTGCAAACTGCTATTACATGTGAGTCACGAAATTAGAAAATTGACTCTGTAGCTCTTTGCATACACTTAATAAAAACTTTCTTATGATTTCTAAGTATTGAATAAATTTGTCATATCTCCTGTAGAGATTTTTAGATAAGGTTTAACTAATTAAGGTCCTCTAACAACCTTTAAAAGTCATTTAAGATCTTGAGGCAATCCTTTTGTATTTCTACCTATTGAGGCCCAATACAATGATTTCTAAATACAGTTCCTAAGTATGTGAAGGACATTTCCCACTGTATTTTTTCCTAAAGCAATCTCTAAGCTACATTTATGAAGTTTCTTTTAAAATCTTTTACTTTCTTTTCAACTGTACAGTCAACTTGGTTGCTTTTCAGAAAAAAATAGTAAGAGAGAAACATGCTGGCCAATACTGCAATGCATATATCTCAAGTAAAAGTAACTTTCTTTACGGTGTCTCATTAATGGTGAGATTTAATACCCAAATAATAATTTTTGAATGGACACAAAACACAGGGGAGGCGGGCGGAAGGGCAGGAGAAAAAAGAGATATATGTACCAATCTTTGTAAAACTTTATGTAATAAAAAAAAATAAAAATTAAAAAAAATAATAATTTTTGGTTTACTTTGTAAATAGTTGTGGAAGAGATTTTAAAATTTCTCCTTTTTTTTGTTAAGATAAATTTATTTATTTATTTATTTTTATTTTTGCTTAAAGTATCACAACAAGTGATAGGTAGGTCTCCATTTTTCCCCTTGCCCTTTCCCCCTCTTCCCCTACTCCCCCCCCCCCCGTTTCTTGTGTCCATTGATTATGCTCATATGCATGCGTGCCACTTATTTATGGATAATAAAGACCATTACAAATTGATAAACATAGACAAATACAGAGAAAGAACAGCTTTGAACAGACTGTCATCCTACAGCTGGAAGGCTGGGGAGGATTGGGGGGAATTAAGGGAGCAGCTGAAAATTTCTCCTTTTTAAATTTACTTTTAAACAGTATTCTTTTTGCAAATTTTACTGTGGACTTTGTTAGAACCAATTGCTTATATGTATTTAAACAGAACCAGTTATTAATTTGTATTATAAAGATTCCTACATGATTTTTATTATATTAGATTAGCCTAATTTAGTTTAAAAATATTTTTTAAGAGAAGAGAATAAATCCTTGAATCATTCCAGGACCCTTGAAATGTCCCAAAGCTATCTCTTGGTTAAAGTCTTGAAAGTTAACTTGAAAAGACTATCAAATATACATAATCCAAAGATTATATTATACACTTTTTGTAATTATTTTTAAAAGATATCAATTAAATTTGAACTGGTTTTAATATAAAAATTTGGTTCAGGGAGGAACCAAGGTGGCAGCATAGGTAAACATCTGATCTTGCTGCCTCACACAACCACATCAAAACTATAACTAAAAGACAAAATGGATATCATCCAGAACCACAAGGAGGCTGGCTGAGTGGGAGTTCGACAACTAGAGGGATAGAGAAAAGCTGATTGAGACTGGTAGGAGGAGTGGAGGTGCAGAAAATGGGCTGGCAACTGGGTATACTGTGGTCTTTTTCAATCAGGAGGGAAATACAAGTTCCTGGATGCTCTGAATGCCAGTTCTGGGTGAGACTCTGGGGACCCAGACTCATATTGGAAGAAACTGTACTATCTGGCATCAGGCTGGAACACAAGGGCAGCTTTCTCTCAGAGGTGCTCATAGCAATCATTGGTCCTGCATGGGGCCACAGGACACTGAGACCTAGGGACCTCTCTGGGGCAGGGCTGATGGGCAACCATTGCTGTTTGCTCCACCCTGGTGATTCCCTGAGACCAAGCCCCACCCAATTTACAACCCTACCCAAGCTGTGCACCGGGGCTTTTGCATATGAATGGCCTGGCCTTTTGCAATCAAAAACCTAAAAAACTGCAGCTGAGTTGGAGAGCCTCAGAGTTTCCAAAAGAAGGCCTAAGACTCCAAAGAAGCCTGCATTGCTTCACAGCTGGGCCTCATCTGGGCACTTCCAAAACCCAAACAAAGAGGAAGAATCTGCAGATGTCTCTGTATTTCCTGCTGGGTGGCCTCAGGACTTTGCACCACCTTGGAGATCCAAGAGTCAGTGTACCCAGTGGTCAGAGTGAGACCATACCAGATTACAACTCTTCAGATACATAAGAGACACACTCAGAGGGCAGGCTCAGTGAGCACCAAAACCCCACTGAAGCAAGTCCTGCCCCATTAGTGTGTTTCCAGCACAGCAGTTCCCCATTGTAGACACAACTGGTCCTCACAGCCAATTGGCCTGGATGTCAATTCCTCCCAGTGATACCAACAGCAATCAAAGCTTAACTACAACAAGAATGTGCACTCAGCCCACAAAGGGGTACACCAAGAGTGTCCACCTCAAGTAATTGGAGAGGCTGAGCCAATTGGCCCTAAAGGACACCAACCACATAAAGCCACTCTATCAATACAGAGAAGCAGCCAAAATGTGGAGAAAATGAACATGTCACAAATTAAAGAAATGGAGGAAAGCAAATGACTGGATATAGAGTTCAAAACCACAGTTACAAGGTTTTTCAAGAATCTTCTAAAAATAGGAGGAACCAAACTGGTGGCATAAGGCATATACCTTAATGTGCAGACTCCCACAAGCAAATTAAAAATCTAATCTAATAAAAGAGTAATATGCAAATTAACCATCACTCTGAGACACCTAAACCACGCCCACCCACCAATCAGAGCAGATGTATGCAAATTAACCCAGCCAAGATGACAGCTGGCAGTCATGGAGCTAGAGTTAACACATTTTGTGCAGGAAATAAGTAAACTCATCATATCGCTTTTTATACCAAAGCGTGGGCGATGACTTTTTTCCAAAAACGAGTAGAGACAGATTCCGTCAAATATGGAGGGAGGGCCTGACATTTCAACAACAACGAACATGTGCACGACAACTCAGATAGACTTTGCAAAGTCAGACCATTATTGGATTTCTTTCTTCCCATTAGGACGCGATTTGGCGGGAAAATGTCCGATTACAAAGTGTTAACAGGAGGTTTCCATTGCACCAGTGAGGGAGTTGAAACTGCCTGCATAGGCTGGCTGGGCCTCTACTCAGGGCAACAATGTTTCAATTATAGAAGCCACAGAGCTGAAACAAACAGGAGGCTTCGTTGCCTGACTAGGCCTCTGCTCAAGGCAACAAAGCTTCAATTATAGAAGATAAATAAACCCCAAAAACCTGATTCCAGCCAGCCTTGCTGGGACCTTGTGTCAATGGGAGCTGTGGGCAACCTGAAAATGGCTCTCAGCCCCTCACCCAGGCTGGACAGGCACCCCAGTAGGGACCTTAATGCTGAAGGGACTGTGGGCAGCCTGAAAATGGCCAGCAGCCCCTCACCCAGGCTGGCCACACTCCATGGGGTGAGAGTCCCCACTGGGGGGATTGGCCAGCCTGCAAACAGCCATCAGCCCCTCACCCAGGCTGGCCAGGCACACCAGCAGGTGGACATCGCCTGAGGGGTCCCAGACTGCGAGAGGGCACAGGCCGGGCTGAGGGACCTCCTCCCCCGAGTGCACAAGTTTTTGTGCACCGGGCCCCTATTTATAACAATAAAGCTAAGCAGCCATACTCCAGAACTAAGGGAGTGGAAGCTTTACAACTAGAAGGCAAGAAAGGAGTGCACTGAGACTGAGTAGAAGTTCTTGGTGCCAAAACAGAGAGGTACGGACATGCGTGAAAGGGTGGCAGTGGCACGAAAGGGTGGTGGTGGCGTGAAAGGGTGGTGGTGGTGGTGGCAGCTGCACCTGGGTCGGCAGCTTGGAAGGGTTTACAAGCTCCAGGGTCACACTGAATGCTTTGCGGGCTGTCTGGCAACAGGGCAGAAGACGAGTGGCTTCTAGCAGAGCGTTTGCAGTGCTCACTGACGCGGAGCTCTGAGACCCAGGGAAACCAAGAGAGACAGGAAAATCCGCAGAGCTGGCTGAGGGGCTGCCATCACAGGTTGCTCTGCCCCAGTGACTCTGAGACCCCGCCCCGCCCCACCCAATTTACAACCCCAACAAAGCTGCCTAGCACAGAAAGCCACTCTTATCAAGGCAGAGAAGCAGCCAAAATGCAGAGACAAAAAAAAAAACAAACAGATCACAAATGACAGAAACTGAGGAAAGCAGACGACTGGATATAGAGTTCAAAACCACAGTTATAAAGCTACTCAAGAATCTTCTATGAACCTCCAAGGAACTAAGTGAGACCTTCAAGGATCTTAATGAGAATACCAAAAAAAAAAATGGAAAAGGACCAATCAGAAATTAAGCATACACTGACTGAAATAAAGAATATTATACAGAGATCCAACAGCATATGAGAGGATCCCAAGTATCAAGTAAAAGATTTGAAACATAAAGAAGCAAAAAACAGCCAACCAGAAAACCAAAAAGAAAAAAGAATCCAAAATTATGAAGATAGTGTAAGGAGCCTCTGGAACAACTTCAAGCGTATCAACATCAGAATTATAGGGGTGCCAGAAGATGAGAGACAGCAAGATATTGAAAACCTATTTGAAGAAATAATCACAGAAAACCTCCTCTAACTGGTGAAAGAAATGGACTTACAAGTCCAAGAAGCACAGAGAATCCCAAATAAAAGTAATCCAAAGAAGACCACACCAAGAAACATCATAATTAAAATGCCAAGGGCAGGGACAGCAAGATGGCAGCATAAGGTAAACACCGTAAATGCAGCCGTGAACAATTATTTCAGAAAAACCACGAAAAGAACACATGGACACCACTCGCACCCACAGAAAGGCTGGCTGAGTGAAAATCCTACAACTAGAAAAGAGTCTGAGACTCAGAGGAGCGGTGGAAGCAAAGTACAGAGGTACGGAGGTGCGCACAGGGTTCAGGGACAGGGCTGGTGCTGGAGGACGCGGTTCTTTTCCAAAACGGAGAGAGCCACAAGTTCCCAGCAGCTCTGGACTCCAGTTCCAGGCGAGTTTCTGAGGAGCCAGACACCCGGAGAAGGGGGACTGACTGGCACCGGGAGGAAATCCAAAGCGGGTTTCTCTCAGCGTTGCTTGCAGCAATTACCGTGGGACACAGAGACCTGGTGTCTCTCAGCACAGGGCTGAGAAGCGCCATAGCTATTTGCTCTGCCCTGCCCTGCAAACTCCCTGAGGCCCCGCCCCTCCCAAGCTACACCAGAGGCTTTTGCATATAAAAGACTGAGTAGCCTAAGGCAAAGGCTTTATCAACACCTCCTTAAAGATACAGGAGCCAGCCTCACCCAGTGGCCAGAGTGGGACTAACCCAAACAAAACAGATCCACAAGGAACACACTCGGGGCAGATGCAGTGAGCATAAAAGCCCCACTGAAACAACTCTTGCCCCATAAGGGTGTCTCCAGCACAGAAGTTTTCCCACTGTAGACACAGCTGACTCTCATAACCAAGTGGCTTAGAGGTTAATTCCTTGCAGTGATCACCTAACTCAGAAAGGGAAGCAGCCAAAATGTGGAGACAAAGAAACAGGTCACAAATGACAGAAATGGAGGAAAGAAAATGACAGGATGTAGACTTCAAAACCACGGTTATTAGGTTTTTTAAGAAATTTCTAGAGACTGCTGATAAATTTAGTGAGATCCTCAGTGAATCTAATGAGACCCTCAAGGATATGATAAAGGACCAACTAGAAATTAAGCATACACAGACTGAAATAAAGAATATTATGCAGACATCCAACAGCAGACGAGAGGATCGCAAGAAGCAAGTCAAAGATATGAAATATGAAGAAGCAAAACCCACCCAGCGGGAAAAGCAAAAAGAAAAAAGAAAAAGGATCAAAAAGTATGAAGATAGTGTAAGGAGTTTCTGGGACAACTTCAAGCGCACAAACATCAGAATTATAGGGGTGCCAGAAGAAGAGAAAGAGCAAGATATTGAAAACCTATTTGAAGAAATAATGACAGAAAACTTCCCCCACCTGGTGAAAGAAATAGACTTCCAAGTCCAGGAAGCGCAGAGAACTCCAAACAAAAGGAACCGAAGGAGGACCACACCAAGACATAT
>PVJC01026685.1:0-23837 GCA_004026665.1 Murina feae
GGGGGGGGATCCTGGAGGAGCAGGACAAAGGGGGGTAAAAAGGGGGGGCATCTGTAACACTGTCAAAAATAAAGATATTAAAAATATGTAATCAACACAATTAGTATATTTAGATCTAACTGACATGTATAGAACACTGCACTCAAGGATGATGAAATTCACATTTTTTTGAGTGCATATGAAAAAGCATTTCCCAAAATTGACCACATGTACAATTTAAGAAAAGCCTTTCAACACATTTCAAATAATTGAAATAGTTCAGAATATTTTCTCTTTCCAGAGTGACAATAAGCTGAATTAAATTAAAAAAATGCAACTAGAGATTCTCAAGTGATTAGAAATTAAATGATATGAGTCTGAAAAGAATCACATTGAAAACCAAAAAAATATTTGAACTAACTGATAATGAAGTAGGAAGTATCTAAAGCAGTGCATGGAGAAAAATGTATAGCAAATATGCATATATTAGAAAGGAAGAACCCAAAATCAATGATTTAATTTTCTAGCTCACATAGCCAGATACAAGCTCAGTATATAACCCCAAACTGAGCCTGATTGGACATAGCTAATACAAAAGATTAGTGTTAATTAAAAAAATTTAAATGATTCTGTACTTCACCTTCTTTATTAGTTTCTCAGTTTTGCTGCTACTGCAAAGAAACAAAACTGTTAATTATATACAAGTCATAATGGAGAGGTTTATATATAAACTTTGTCATAGCAGCTGAAATTCGTGCACAGGGAAGGGGGTGTTCCTCAGCCCAGCCTGCACCCTCTCCAATCTGGGCCCCCTCGAAGGATGTCCTACTGCCAGTTTACAGGGATCGGACCTAAACTGGGAGTCAGACATCCCTTTCGCAATCCAGGACTGCTGGCTTCTAACTGCTCACCTGCCTGCCTGACTGCCCCTAACCACTCTGCCTGCCGGCCTATTCGCCCCCAACTGCCCCCCGCCACCAGCCTGCTTGCCCCTAAATGCCACCCCGGTTGTCCTGATCACTTCCAACTGATCCCCACAGATGGGCTGCTTGCCCCCAACTGGCCCCCCTGCTGGTCTGCTTACCCCCAATGGCCCCGCCTCCCACCAGCCTGGTCACCCACAACTGCCCTTCCCTCTTGGCCTCTAACCGTCTCTACCTCAGCCCTGCCACCATGTCATTGTCCAGAAGGTCTCCTGGAAGGTCTCCCAGTCTAATTAGCATAATACTCTTTTATTAATATAAAAGATCCATGCTTATTGATGAACAAATTATTTTAAATTAAATATATTTATAGTATTTTAAGTTAAAATATAATGCATACATAAATTAAAATGTTTATTTTTGGTTTACTTCCAATTTTAAATTAATTTTCAATTAGTCCATGCTGAGCAAGGCAGATGTGAAATTATTTGGAGACAGGGTCACTGAAGATGTAATTAGTTAAAAGGAAGTCAGAGTGGAGTAGGGTGGGCCCCTAATGTAATATGACAGATATCTTTATAAAAAAGGGATATTTGACACAGATACAGATTGGGGTGATGTTTCTACAAGCCCAGGAAAGCCAAAGATTGCCAGTAAATCACCAGATGCTAGAGGAGAGGCATGGAGCAGATTCTTCCTTACAGCCCTCAAAAGGAACCAACCCTGCTGACACCTTAAAGTTGTAGCTTAAAGAACTGTGGGACAATAATTTTCTTTGTTTAAGCTATAAAACTTGTGGTACTTTGTCATAGCAGCCCTAGAAAACTGATACAGATTTCAGTACCAGGAAGCAGGGTGCTGCTGTAACAAATAATTAAAAATGTGGAAGTGGCTTTGGAATTAGGTATTAAGTGGAGGCTGAAAGAGTTTTGGGATTCATTAACAGAATAAGCTTCGAATGCTTTGAAGAGAATGTTGCTAGAAATAGGCATTTTGAAGGAGAATCTGTTGAAGGCTCAGAAAGAAAAGAAGAAAGCTGTAACAAAGCTTGTTTCTTAGGGAAAACACATATTTTCATGAACAGAATGTTACTAAAAATATGACGTAAATGGTGCCTCTAGCAAGGCCTCAGAAAGAAATAATGTATTATTTGAAACTGATGAAAGGTGATCCTTGTTATAAAATAGCAGACTTGGCTGAACTGTGTTTTGTTGGATGGAAAGTGAAACTTGTATGCAATGAAATTGCATATTTAGCTGAACTTACAAAGTGTTGAAGACACAGCTTGGTTTTTCCTTGCTGCTTATAGTAAAACTAGGGGCCCAGTGCACAAAAATATGTGCACTCGGGGTAGAGGGTCCCTCAGCCCAGCCTGTGCCCTCTCACAGTCTGGGACCCCTCGGGGGATGTCTACCTGCTGGCGTGCATGGCCAGCCTGGGTGAGGGGCTGATGGCTGTTTGCAGGCTGGCCAAGCCCCCCAGTGGGAACCCTCACCCCATAGGGGTGTGGCCAGACTGGTGAGGGGTTGAGAGCCATTTTCAGGCTGCCCACAGCTTGTTCAGGATTCAGGTCCCTACTGGGGTGCCTGGCTACCTGAGTGAGGGGCTGAGGGCTGTTTGCAGGCTGGCCACAGCTCCCATTGACCCAAGGTCCCAGCGAGGCTGGCTGGAAGCAGGTTTCTGGGTTTATTTATCTTCTATAATTGAAACTTTGTTGCCTTGAGCGGAGACCACAGCCTGCCTAGGCAGGCAATGAAGCCTCCTGTTTGCTTCAGCTCCGTGGCTTCTATAATTGAATCTTTGTTGCCTTGTGTGGAGTCCACAGCCAGCCTAAGCAGGCAGTTTCCTCCATCACTGGCCTCCTGTTTGCTCTAGCTCTGTGGCTGCTGGCCGCCATCTTGGCTGGGTTAATTTGCATACTGTCGCTCTGATTGGCCAATGGGCATGGCTTGGCTGGTGGGCATGGCTTAGGTGTAAAGGAGTGAGGGTTAATTTGCATATTACTCTTTTATTAGATTAGATATGATAGGATAGAGATATTTGAAAAGAGAATTGTTAAGAAAAAAGGAACCAGCCCTAACCGGTTTGGCTCAGTGGATAGAGCGTCAGCCTGTGGACTCAAGGGTCTCAGGTTCGATTTCAGTCAAGGGCATGTACCTTGGTTGCGGGCACATCCCCAGTAGGAGGTGTGTAAGAAGGCAGCTGATCAATGTTTCTCTCTCATCGATGTTTCTAACTCTCTCTCTCCCTTTCCTCTCTGTAAAAAATTAATAAAGTATATTTTTAAAAAAAGAAAAAGGGAACCACACTTCAATACTTAGAAAATTCTCAGCCTACTCAATTCCAAAAAATGAGAAAGTTTGCTCTGGATAGAACACTAAGGGTACTGTTGTCAAACCATTTGCCCAACACATTAGGCTTGTGACCTATGGGCCCAATCAACTATCCCATGTGGCATGCTGTTAGCTTAGACTGAAGGGGATTTACGTGAGAGGAAATGAAGAAAGGCTGTTGGGTTTCTGGAATTCTAAAGTCAGGAAATGACTTGATAGATATATCCAGCTGTGATCATGTGTTATTCTTTTTTTAAAAAAGGGAAGAATAACTCTGAGGGTAAGGCCTTTTCTTTATGAAGGCCAAACCATCACCTGAGTTCCAGAGTACAGAGCCAGCTACCACTCAGGCTGCCACCTGGTGAGTCCAGAGGACATAGTATCATGCCAAACAGGATAATTCTGGAGCCTTAAAATCAAGTGGAACTGATCCTGCTAGGTTTCAAACTTGCTTGTGACCCATGATCCTTTTCTTCTTTCCAATTTCTTCTTTTTGGAATGCCTGTTACACCAATTGTATTTTGCCAGATAATATGGTTTCACAGGTTACAGATAGAAAATAATTTTGCCCGAGGATGAATCACCCTTCATCTCATCCACACATGATTTAGATATTTAGATGAGATTTTGGACTTAGAGTCAACGTTGGTATGGGTTAAGACATTTGGGGATGTTGTGATGGGCTGAATGTATTTTGCATTAGGGGCCAGAGGACAGACTACTAATATGTAACTGATTATATTTTCAAGGACAGTGAGAATGTGACATTTGGAAATAGGGTCATTGAAGATGTAGTTGGTTAAGACAATATAATATTGGAGTAGACCAGTACCCCAGAATGGATCTGTAATCCAATGTGAATGGTGTCCTGATAAAAAGTGGAAATCTGGACACAAATTTACACACAGAGAGAATGCCAGGTGAAGATCAAGGCACAGATTGGGGTGATTCTTCTATAAGCTACAAAATACCAAATATTGCCAGTAAACCACCAGAAGCTAGGTGAGAGTCATGGAACAGATTCTACTTTACATCTCTCATAAGGAATTCACCCTACCAATACCTTGATCTTGTACTTTGGCAGCCCTAGAAAAGTAATACAGCTTTTAGTACAATCATGCATTTTATAGGATAGAAAGAAACCAAACAACCTAATATTCTATGTATATACTGAATACAAATGACTTACAGTTTGGTAAATGGCCCTTCCAGAATCCTTTTTTTCTTGGGAGGGCTCAAACTTGTACATGTAGTTTGAGAACCCTTAGAACCATCATCTTGACGCTGTTTACCATCTTCCTGACTCTGACTTTCTTTTACTGCTGTTTGGGATGCTGAGGATTGTTTAACGTTCTGAAACCAAAAATTTAAAGAAAACATTTAAAACTAATTCATTGAAATTATTTATCTTAAAAGTCTACAATTTTAGTTTACCTGTTTTTCCTAATCTTAAGAGTTGTGACAAAATGTTGAAAACATAATAGTGCTTTTATAAAGATGATTTATCCCAATCCATCTTCTATTAAAACATTTTTAAAAGGAAAATAAATAAAAGTCCCTCTTATATTAGTATAGCTGAAAAGTTGGATTAGGTGTGTATTTCTGTAAGAACAGTAATCCTAGCTGGTTTAGCTCAGTGCATAGAGCGTCAGCCTGTGGACTGAAAGGTCCGGGGTTCCCTTCTGGTTAAGGGCACATGCCCAGCGGGGGTGTGCAGGAGGAAGCTGATCAATGATTCTCTCTCATCATTGATGTTTCTATCTCTCTCTCCCTCTCCCTTCATCTATGAAATCAATAAAAATATATTTAAATTGTAAAAAGGAGCCAAAAACAAATATGTAAAAATTTAACTATAGTTGTATTCCCATAAAACTTAAATTAACTTTTTTGGTCTTGATTATGCCTAGATTTCAGAACTGGTGTCTTATACAACCTGGCTAAGACTGCCACGCCAGATACAGAGGTAAAAACTTCCTGTGGAAGTGTTCCTAAAGTTCTGGTTTTGACAAAAGGTAAGAAAATAATAAATAGGCATATCTCATTTTATTGTGCTTTGCAGATATTGTGTTTTCTACACATTAAATGTTTGAGGCAACCCAGTGTGGAGTAAATCTATTGGCACCATTTTTCCAGTAGGCTCAGATGATGGTTAATCTTTTCAGCAATAAAGTATTTTTTTAAAATTAAGGTTATGTAAATTGTTTTTTAAATATAATGCTATGGCACACTTAATAGACTATAGTACAGTGTAAAAATAACTTGTGTATGCACTGAGAAAACAAAAAATTCATGTGACTTGTTTAATTGCAATATTTGCTTTATTGCAGTGATCTGGAACTGAACCCACAATATTTCCAAGGATGCCTGTGATCATATATACCACTTGGGAATTTAAATAATGACAATCAAGATAGGCTTAAATTGTGTAGAAAGCAAAATCAAGATACCAAATTTTAAGAGCCTTGGGAAATATCAGAGGCTATGACCTTTTGCCCATCCTGCTCCAAAATAAATAAATGACAGAAAAAAGAAACAAAAAGCAACAATGATCTCCCCCCCCCCCTTGGTTTTTACACCATTAAGAATAATAAAAAAAGAATCAATGCATGTGAGTTCTGAATAAAATGAACAAGGTACCAACTGTAATTATGATCACAGTGTTTTCAGCAATATACTATTAATTCTCTGGTGCCATACCCAAAGTGTTTCTGATGCTGAGGAACTTCCAGTTGCACTGCTATGGGGTATATACTTTATAACAGTAATTATCCCCTGAATTGCAATGCGTTTTTGTTCCCTATACTGCAAGTTTTCAATCTCCTTCCTCACTTCACTTATAGCTGTCAGGAGCGACTGAACTGCAAAAGAGTAATTCCAAGGAAATTGTAAGTTTTAAAGAACTGAAATGATAAAAATAAAAATCAGATTTGCAATCTAAATACAACATGAAAGTATAAATTTGCCACATAATTTAAACTTGTGAGGCTTTGTGTTTATATTTGGCATCCCCTTATGTAATTTTTTGTAAAATGGGCAAAATATATTAATCAGTTAAATCATGATACAGTCTTCTAGTCTGGAATTTTAATTTGAAACAGAAATTTTGTATATTGATTATAATTTATAGATTATATTTCATACTATAAAGTGTTGCCTAGCCACTGCATAGACATACACATTTTAATATTTCTAAATATAAACTATAAATTGACAACATTATAAAGTGCAAAAGGATCCCAATACAGGGTGGGGCAAAAGTAGGTTTACTGTTGTTCATATGGAAAATAATACAATAATTAATAAATACAATATAAGAATAAACTATTTTGCATACTCACAAATGTAACTACTTTTGCACACCCCTATATATTGGATATAACACAATCAAGTGCTACCTTTAAATAAAAATGACACGAAAATAAATGAGGTGCAAAATGAGTACTAATAGAGAGGCCTAATGTTAATTAATTTTATTACAATTAGATACGACAATTGAAAAGTTTAACACTTAAGTATATTATTTTTTTAAAACTATGGGATAATTGCATGGTTTGGGGAAAAAAGAGAAACTTTGAAATACTGACCTATTATCATCTAAATACTATACTAATTCATAAGAGTAAAATAATGCAGTTTTCAATATCTTGATATCAAATTGTCTAGTATTCCCTTTGATATCTTAGTTTCTCTAAATAATGTCATAGGAGTTGAAATTTACTAAGGTCAGATTATATCTCAATGACATTAAATTGAGATATTTACTCTATTCAATCATTGTCTATGTTCCTTCTTATCTTCCAGTCAAATAAAATGAAAATATTAACTTTAGGACACATGATATCTTTAGATCCTCAGAAAGACAGCACTATTATCAGGGAGTGTTGCTACATTTTGGCTCACCCCCATATATTAAAAGAATAAAGAAGACTAACTGACATATCATATACCATACATGTGGCATATAAAAATATTTAAAAGTAGCAATTTTATTAGTACCTTTTACAGAAGTACTATACTTGGAAAATGTCTCTGGCACTGGTGGATAGGGGTAATATCCACCAATAACAGTATTCTTCATTTCCCCAGAATCAGTCTTTGTTTTAATCCAGTGAATAAAACTTTTTACTTTGGTATCGTTGACATATGGCTGGCCTCTATAACCTATTTATAAGAAGGATAAAGAGAAAAATAAGGGGGGAGTGTAAACCAATTTACTGTAATAAACTGCATGGACTTTTTTGTATAAATACAGTTTAATACTAAAACAGTTTCTTATGTCACCAAGAAAACAAGTCATGCTCACTGATTCTCTATGTAGAGGATAACTGTACTCAATATGCATACAAATTTTTAGTAGACTAAACTGTAGCTGTCTATAGAATACTAAAAAACCATTTGAAAAATAAACTAATAACTGGGATTTTTTGAACTATCCAAATGGTTGGCAATTTCTTTAAGAAATGATTTTTTAAATCATGCATTATCTTGAATATATTGTATCATGTATGAACTAAATTGCCTATAAGTATAGCTCAACATTTTTTCAAATTAAATTTTATTGGGGTGACACTGATTTCAGAGAGAGGAAAGGAGCGGTAGAGATAGAAACATCAATGATGAGAATCGTTGATTAGATTCCTCCTACACGCCCCCTGCTAGGGATTGAACCTGTAACACAGGCATATGCCCAGACCAGGAATCTAACGGTGACCTCCTGGTTCATGAGTTGATGTACAACCATTGAGCCATACTGGCCAGGCAGTAAAGCACAATGTTTAAATTCACTTTCTTAAAGCACACTTAAAAGTGCTATTTACATGTGATGTTATTAGTATTTATAAGATGAGGTGTTGACAAAGATGTGTGTTACACAATTCCTAGGACTCTTTTTTGATAAATTTCCTAATAACCAATATGGTAGCATGCTAGTAAACACATCATTCCACAGTACTCCCTAACTAATCTGGAACCTTTTATCTTTATTGTTTTGACCCCATTTATCAAAGGGAACAGAGAAAAATAATGTACTTATAGACAAGTAGTGTGACTCTTCTTGCTATATAAGTTAATTGTGAGATCCTGAGGCCAAAATTTGATGCACATTTTTATTTTACTCAGTATTTTAAAATATTGCTAGTTGAATCCATATTGTGATATAGGGCCTAACAGTCTTTGACCTATAAAATAATTTATGATTATCTACCTTATAGCAAACAGGAGTTAAAGTTAAACAAAGGATATAAACACAATTCTCTATGAGTCAGAAAATCATTGCTTCAATCATAAATAATCTAGAAGGAATATATTTCATAGGCTAAGTATTCTTTTAAAACATTCTTATAGAGATAAAGAAGATGAAAATATAACTATCTTGTGGTTGAGTGTTGTCATGTAAAAGTTAATTTAATGAAGAGAAAATATATTACATTTCCAATAGAGCATATACAAAGACATTGCTCACCGATAGTAAACATTTGACTCTCATTTGTAGTGGTGAGGTAAAGCAGTTTAGGTACTTGATTGTTATTCCTGACAACTTTCAACTGTGTACATATGAAATATGTCACTGTAGAAAGTAAAAACATTTATGAAACAACTTCCGCATTTCAAAGAGGACATACCAAGATCAGGATTTAACACAGTGCTTCTCAAAAGTTAATAAATATAGAAATCACCTAGGACAACTATTAAAATGCAAATAAAGATTCAGTAGTTTTAGGGTAGGGTCTGAGATTCTCCATTTCTAGTAAGTTCCTAGGTGATATTAGTGCTGCCAATCCCCTAACCGCAATTGGAGCAACAAGGATTAACACTTACCTTTTCCTTTAAATAAAGGACTTAACACTTACTTTTCCTTTAGAATGTACAACAGCTGCACCTAACTGAAGTCACTACTTGCTGCACAGTTGAAGAGTGCAAGAGTCTTTCTAATGGGGCACACAACACAATGTGAACAATTATTTCCTAAAGAGAAAAAAGGCTTAGTTTCTCCAAGATGTTTTCACTGATTAACTCAATTTAACATTGATCCCTAAAGTACTCTGACTCCTTCCACCAGATAGGGCTATAGAGTATTAATTTCAATTTGCTTAGAAAAAATATTTTACATGTATTGACCTTAAGTAGACTTTAAGCCTCCAAGACAAGGCTTGTTACCTATTATTTTTGTTCACCTTGTTAACAAACTTGATAGGCTAAAAAGAATCACTGAAAATAAGATTATGTCTTCAGACTTGAATTACTTTCAATTGTTTTTAAATATCTATCAGTTTATTTGGGAAATTTTTATGAATCCAAATCCTTACATGGACGGCAAAACCGTTTTTAAAAATTTTAACTCCTTACATGGCAAACTGGTTATAGTCTTGCAAACCAGGAAATAAAGAAATAAATGTAAATACTTCTAATCTCACAATAATAATAAGTTCTCACTTGAGAATATTTTCCTAGAGCATGATATATAAATTCATTTTCTACATCTTATATTTACTGTATCTTTATTTTATAGCAATAAAAATAAAGAAAATCTGTTCAAATGACTAAGAATAGTTCTCTTAATATGTATTGTGTTTTACTTCAAAAAACTGTACAAATATGTGAGTATTCATGGTTAAAGATGTTGATATAGTAGCATTAACAAAATATCTTATTCTAATTTCATGGCTATTAAAAATCAGACATGGCCTGTTTTTCTCAGTGGTTAGAACATCGGCCTGTGGATCCAAGGGTAGTGGGTTTGATTCCTGGCCAAGGGCATGTACCTCAGCTGCAGGTTCACCCTGGCCATCTCTCTCACGTTCATGTTTTGTTTCGTTTTTTCACTTCCTCCCTTCCCCTCTCTTTGAAAAATAAATGGAAAAAATATCCTTGGGTAAAGATTAAAAAATAATCAGACATTCACTTAACAGCTGTTTGACATCCAGGAGATTACTTAACCCTCTGGACCTTTGTTTCCTTACCTATAAATTTGTAAAAAAAGTCAACTCTTTAAAAGGTAACTGGGAGTACAAAATGAAATAACATCTATGAGCATTTGATACACATTCAATATTAGTTTCCCTTAGTTCTTCACTTTCTTAAAAATCAAAAAAGATGCCCTACTACCAAAGAATTTGGGTATTAGTACAGAAGACCCTTAGTAAGATGAAAATAAATTGTGATTGTTGTCAACTATCGCATGAGAGAAAATCTCACTATATAATATATATACACACACTCTAATAAAAGACTAACATGCAAATTAACCACCACTCCAAGGCACCTAAGCCACGCCCACCACCCAATCAGAGCAACTGTATGCAAATTAACCCATCAAAGATGGCGGTTAATTTGCATATACAGAAGAGTGAAGACTAAAGACAGCATAGAAGGAAGCCAAGTGCTGCAGAAGGGAGCCAAGCGGTGGAGAAGGGAACGGAGCAGAGGCAGCGGAGACGGTGAAGAAGGGAGTGAGAAGGGGGGGAGGGAGCCGAGGAGGCAGAGACGGGGCCGAGGCGGGCTTCGCTCCCTTCTCTGCTTCGCTCTGGCTCAGGAAGCCCTATTCTTGCAGGAATCTCCCTGCAACGGGCCGCTAGTATATGTATGTTTTACATTCTCACAAGAAATAGAACATGCATGCTTGGCAACATTTCTTTGAAAAAGCATTATGCAAAACTTGTGTCAGTTTGTTGTTTAAAGTGACTACGAAGAGAAAGAAACCTGGTAATAATACTCATCTAAAATAGGATAACAGAATTGTCATCAGAGGTCATTACCACCAATCATTTACGCCTTTGGAGAAGTTATATAGCCCCGTTCACCTTGAAGACCAGGCCTTGGTTTTCGCTAAAGCTGTCTTTCTGCCCTCACCCCCAGTAGTTGAGATGAGGTTTGGTTATAGTAAGTTATATTTAAAAAATAATCTCACAAACAGAGGGTGGAATCTAATGAGATAATATCTGTATAGTGCATAATACTGTTTTGCAATAGAGAATAAAGGGGTAGCAGAACAGTCCTATACAAGGTCTCCAAGTCTCCTGATCTACAATTCCTACCATGTTGCTGATTTTATTTTTATTATTTTAAACATATTTTTAAATGTTTCCAGAGAGAAAGGGAGAAGGATAGAGAGATAGAAACATCAATAATGAGAGAGAATAATCTATCGGTTGCTTCCTGCATGCGTCACACTGGGGATCACGTCCTCAACCTGGGTACCTGCCCTGAGCGGGAATCAAACCATGACCTCCAGCTGAGCCACGCCAGCTGGGCATGTTGCTGATATAAAAAAAAATTGCATGTAGCCAAGATTGAGAATTTCCCTAATGTTAACAAATATTTAACAACTGGTATTTAATTCATATAATCAATTATTTAGAAAATAGTAAAATAGCACATATCTAAAATAGCTTGATGCTACAAAATCAAAGGAGGAAAAATTCACTGAAGTTGTTAAAAAGTATTATGTATACTTTTTTCTTACAATATATATAAAAACTAACTTGTTATATAAAATGTATAATAGGGTACTTCTAAAATATTTTCAAATAAATAAAATTAGTGGGGAAAAAACACCTATATATCTAAATGAATGCAAGGGGAAAAGGTCAATGACAAAGTAAGTAAAATATTAACCAGCTGTTATAACACCACCAACCTAATACTAATTTAATACTCAAATGGAATCATACTTACCAGTGTCAATATTTAATTACACAGCCTGCCAATCTCCTACCAATTAATTCAACATTAGGAAAGTTTTCATTGTCTTTCCAGTGTATACAAAGGAAATCGACTACCTATGTTTTAGTTTCATTGAATCTTATGCTTTTATGTCTGAAATGCTAATAATGAGAGTAAGAGCACCTATTTTCTGAAAAACTAGTTCAATCCCAAATTAATTCTGAATAAAAAAACCAGAAGGTGGTTAACATGTAATACCAAATATAATATTAATATAGGAAAAATTAAACATGATAACAGATAGCTTGAATTTGTTAACTCAGTATAATGACCCTCTATAATTAAGTTTAACATTTTTTAAGTTAATGCCCCCACTTGAAAAAATAAAAAGATAAAAATATTGGAGCTGAGTACTTGGGCAAATAGTTTCAAAGATTTCTGGCTGAGATGTAGAAAACAGTTCCACAATGAATGGTTGTTCTGAAGTCCCATCAGCAATGTGAATCCAGCGATATGAACAAAAATCTTCACCGTTTTCTATATGAATATTAGAATAAATGAAGGTAACTGATTATGCACATATAAACACAGAACTATTCACTGAAATACTTTTTATTACTTTCAATTTCAAAAGCTTACCTTTCTTTTTTAACCGCTGGACCCTTCCTACAAAAACTAAAACACCAACAACATCACAGATTTGCTTTTCTAGTGTATTATCCAGTTCTGATCTAAAAAAACAAATAGTTAAATAAATATTCTATCTTTAAAGAGTGGAAAAGTATTTTACAACCATGGTTGTGAAAATTCATTTACATAATTAATATAGCAAAATTTTAGGTAGATTTTGAGCAAATTATAATATATTATTTCAGTGACTAACATTGAAAATTATTTAAGACTAGGGACCCAGTGCATGAATTCGTGCCCCTTGAAAGGAACTGTGGGCCGCAAGGCTGCAGTAGGCACAGGGGCTAGTCTTGGCTCATTCTCCACACCCCTGCCCAATCCCTCCCACTGTGGCCCCTAGTCCTGTCTGCCGGCATCCCCAATCTGGCTGCCTCTGCTCCCACGTGCTGACGGCACTGGCCCCACTTGCACCCGCTGACAGTACAGGGTGATTGGAACTGGTGCCAGTAGTGGGTGCAAGTGGGGTTGGCACCATCAGCAGGTGCGAGCGGCGGCTGCAGCCCCATTGCCCCTCAGGAACAGGGGGAGGTGGAGAAGCCTTCAGGGGCAATCAGGGCCAGTAGCTGCTGCTGGCACCCGCTGATGGTGCCGAGTGATCAAAACTAGCAACGGGCACCAAAAGTAGATGCGAGTGCTGGCTCCAGTGCTGGCTGTGGGTACAAGCGGGACTGGGGCTGGCAGTGGATGCGAGTGGGGCAAGCACCAGTGGCAGATGCGAGCACTGGGCAGGACTATGGTGCATGGGAGCAAAGAGTTTTCAGTAACCACCAGAGGCTTGCTCTGATGACAGTGACTGGCGTCCTACCTTGGTCTGGTGTCCACTTGCTCACCAGTTCCACCATCCAGTCACGGCCAATACCCGCCATGTTCTGCACACACCCCTGGTGGTCAGTGCACATCATACCAACTGGTTGTTCGGTTGTTCCATTGTTTGGTCTATTTTCATATTAGCCTTTTATAATATAGGATATTTTATAAGAAATTATTTTACCTTGTGATAAAGCGATAATTTAACTTTGGCAATCTCCATTCTGGTTCCACCTGCCTATCTGGAATGATAGCTATATTAGTTGGAGGATCTCGAAGATTCAGGCAGACCTCTGAAAAACAAATATATCACTTTAATATTATAGTTAATGCACACAAAATAATATACATATGTACAAATTGCTTAGGAAATAAATAGACTGAATACTTTTGAGCCCAATACTAAACTTAAGAACAAGGCCATTATCAAAAGCTTTCTTTACCTGCTGCTACATTGTCACATCCACTTATCTTCCCACCAAAGATTAAACATACCTTAAATTTTATGTTTTATCATCACCTTAATTTAAAAAAAAAAGGATATTTAATCACTTATGTGTTTTTGTCCAAAAAACAATACTGTTTGGATTTCTTTGTTTTTGAACTCTAATGGATGGAATCATATCATATACAGTATTCTAGGGCTACTTTTTTCCTTTAATATTATGGTCCCAAAACTCATTCATGCAGTTGCACATAGCAGTTTTTACTCATAGTCATTGCTGAATAATGCTCCAAGATGTTGGCATACTTCAATTTTATTTATTCATTATCATGTTGACAGAATCTGGATTATTTCCAGTTTTTGTTACTATAAAGAGGGCCAAGATGAACTTTTTGTACATATTTCCCTGTCTACACAGGCAAGAGTTTTCTAATGTATTATACTTAGGAGGAAAATCCTGAATTGTAAGATATGCAAATATTTCCCTTGGCAGGATAATTCTGAACTATTTTAAATTAAATAACTTTTTAGACTTTCATCAACAGTGTGTAAGATTTCCCATTGATCCACATCCTCTCCAAATTTTGGTATCATCAAATTTCTTATTATTTGTCAGTCTAGTGACACAAAATTGTAATTTGTTGGGGTCTTATTTTACAGTTACCATATTATTAATTATTTTGAAAAACATTCCATATACTTATGGTTCATTCAGGCATGTCCTTCTATTGTAAATCATCTGAGGTTTTCCAAAATAAACATATATTTAAAGAAACAATGAATAAAGGTTACATTGTCTGAACATTCTCTAAGTAATTAAGCTTAATGGATTAGCTAGGAAATTTAGAATATATAGAAATACAGGTCCAGTATAAAACTATTATAAGAAAAAACAATACTTATACTTTTTGAGTGATATAATTCACAATTTTGAAAAATGGAAATGCAAGAAAATATCATATCCAACTCTTAAAGCACTCACTTAATATATTAATTCTAATGCTCCCAAAATATTTATAGTGATGCAAAGATGTCATAACTTTGATTTTAATACTAATTAGGAAGAGCCCTTTCAAAACCGCAGCAGTTGGCAACATTTGAATATTGGCTATAGGTTAGATAACAGTATTGTATTAATTTTAAATTTTCTGATTTTGATAACTGTATTGTAATTATGTACTACAGTGTTCTTGTTCTTAGGAAATATATACTGAAAGATTAATGATGTGTCTAAAGGTAAAGAGGAATGTATAATGGCTGCCACTTACTCTAAAATGTTCAGATGAAAAAATTAGGATATATATATATGTATGTGTATATATATATATATATATATATATATATATATATATAGAGAGAGAGAGAGAGAGAGAGAGAGAGAGAGAGGGAGAGAATGATAAAGGCAAGGTAAATGCTAATAATGGTTCAATCTGTGTAAAGGTTATATAGAATTTTTTATACTATTCTTCTAATTTTTATGTAAGTTTGAAATTATTTCAATAAAGCCCTTTTGAATAGTAGCTCGTAGTAACAAAAATTACATTCAACTCATTAACTTAATATTATAATGAAAAATGAAAAATAATAAAAATAAGTAATCCCAAGTGGAGCTTGTTAATAAGCAATTGCTCAGATAATTTTTCTTAATAAATGCAATAATAAATAAATATACTCATTAAGTGATTGATTGGAAATTTTATCGATATAGGAGTTTAAAGGTTTGCCAGGTTCTAACACCTTCAGTAATTTTTAAGAGTCTTTGGCTGATATGGTACTTTGCAGATTTATAAAAAAATATAGTCATAAAAGAAACAAAATGCATAGAATACTTAACCCATAGTAGAAATTAGTTTGATCTGTGGATCCACAGGGAGAGGCTGCAGCCTGAATGGAAAACTCTTTTTAACAGAATAATCTTGAAGCAGAAGAACTAAACCAACCCGCAAACATTTATACCACTCAGGACACAGGGCATTCCACATGATCACTGACACAGTGCCTGAACTGTCAGCAACTTCCAAAAAGGCCTGAAAAGATGAGTAAAACCACACACATATTTGTTACTTTTATCTATAGGACGTTAAAATTTTAAGACTGAGGAAGTAAAACTGTAGGGGATGACTAAATAATTTATGATATATGAAAGAATCTATAACTATGAAAAGTCATAATGTAAAAATTTTAGTGACATTAGAAAATACTTAAGAAAATGTTGACTAATATAAAATTTTATGTGCTATATAATTGCCAGTTTGTAAGTTAATTTAACATGAAATGACATACATAGTCATATGAAATATAAGACATGCATGAATACACATACAAATAAATATGAAATATATTATACACATGATATCATATATTCACATATAAAATATATGTGTGTGGATATATGATATATACATACAAAAAGGAATAAAAGACATTATAATGCAAACAGTGATTCTGGTATGATTTGGGGTGATATTATTTATCAGTCTTATATAGATTTCTATATTTTCCAAATTCTCTAAAAAAATACACAACTTTTATTTAAAAAGTTGAATGAAACACCCAAAATAATTCTTTATAACAGTGAAAATAAAGTAAAATGTTAAGTAAAAAAAAACAGAAATCAAGAAAGTATTCTCGTCAGCGTTATATGGCACAGACAGTCAAGATAGCAGAAACGTGTCAGATGGATTTGACAATTAGGTCTCTAGTGAGTGATCAGTTGAAGGAAAATGCCAAACTAATTGTGTTGAGAAGTAAATGAGAGGCAAGTAAGTGAGAACATCTAGTGTAGACTACTTCATCAAGGAGCTTGCCTGAAGAGGAGAGAGGGAATAGAGGAATCTGAGGTCAAAGAATAATTATTTTCCTTTCTTAAATTGGAAGACTAAAGTATATTTATATTCTGGTATAGAAAGCACAATAGAGATGAAAAGGTTGAAGATATATAAAAAGGTGTGAAGGAGACCAGCTGGATCAAGGAATTAAAGGTTGCCAATACAAAAGAGTTTATTTTTATAAGAAATTACATTAGAAAATACCTTGAAATATACATCTATGTACATTTAAAAATTATTAAAGTTAAAATGTTATTTAAACATACATTATTATAATATGGAGTAGGTCTGTAAGTTATAATCTATAACTGTTAAATTAACATGTACTCTCTTATTTGTACCTGGTACGGCTCAATCATCTTTTTATTGGGTTTTCCATAGTATCTCAGTTTTGATTTATGCATGATTCTCACAAGCAAAGCAGGATAATTTGTTCTGTTAGTCCAGCTCATTTCAAGGTGAGCAAGAGAAATTATTTTGGTATCTAGAATACAAAAAAGAAAAAAATACTCCTTAATATCTCATGGTAATTTTAAAATTATATTTTAGTGGTTAAAATAGCAGACATAAGTGAACAAAAAGAAAGCAACCATAGCAAAACGGTACCATACAAAGAGAATGTAAAAAAAAAAGTATCTTTGCAAAGTTCTTAGGCTGATATTTTATAATTATCAAGAGAAATGTTTATTTATTTTTTAAGTATATTTTTATTGATTTCAGAGAGGAAGGGAGAGGGAGAGATATAGAAACATCAGTGATGAGAGAGAATCATTGATTGGCTGCCTCTTGCAAGTTCCTTACTGGGGATTGAGCCCACAACCCGGGCATGTACCCTTGACCTGAATTGAACCCTGAACCCTTCAGTCCACAGGCCGATGCTCTATCCACTAAGCCAAACCAGCTAGGGCCAAATACTATTTAAACAAGCAATTTCAATTTAGGAACCCATCCATTCAACAAAAATAATTAAACATAGTGAGCACAGATGTATATATCTTAATGATGTTCAGCCTTGGATCTAAAATTGAAAAAAAAACACCATCAACTTCCTAAAATTACAAATTACCCATTACATGGGAATCCTATATATGTCATAGATTATGTGTATATATCATATATCCACATATTATATAGAAAATCCGAATGACCTTCTGGACGTCGTTTCAGACGAAGCTGGGGCTGTAAGGCTGCGAGGGCCAAGCCCCTTACATGAATTTCATGCATGGGGCTCTAGTGATTAAATAAATCATCATACATCCATAGCATGGAAGAGTGTATGAAGATGTCATTAAAAATATTTAAGTGGAAATTGCAAATCATGTGACACCAAATAATTATTTTTTTCAAAGTTACACACCAAATGGTGGACAGTTTGGAGTTTTGAGAAGAAAGCTGAAGGCATAGAAGGAGGTAAAAGGGGCCTGTCATTCCACCCCAATATTTTACTAAAAATTTCAAACATACAGCAATCCTGAAAGAACACCAATATACCTACTTCTAGATTTTGTCATAAGAATTTTACTGTATGTGGGTCTTAAATTTTTAACACAATATACTTTTTTAAACCTTTGGATTTTTAGCACAGGGGCATTGCCTTTTGTAATAAAAATATGGTTGCAATAATGAACATATATTACTTTCATAATCAGAAAAGTGAAATATAATTTTTAGAAATTATTATTGCTTAAATTCTTCTAGAGTACTATTTTTTCATTTATAGATTAAATTCTAAACATAAAAATGATCAACCCCTAGAGTAGTAATGCACTACTAGAGTAGTAATGCACTACTGAGATAAAAAAAATCATTCCTTTAGTTCATCTCCGAAACTACTATCTTGCCTTTAAAACTTAAGTTATTTAAATAATCATTGGCTACCCATTTCTGTAACATTTCCCCCCTTACAACTGGATATCACTTTAATTGCATATTTTTGAAGCAGTTATCTTTTCACTTTCAAGTTTGTTGCTGTTACACATCATAGTAAGATTATCTATGGTCTAGCATTAGGAGCCCAATGTAAAACAACAACAACACAAAAACAAAAACAAAAACCAAAACCTCAAACACCGGAAAAGCAGTAATGTAGAACTTATCATCTTTCTCCCTATCACTTTTGCTTTTATTTTTTTCCATTTTATTTCTTCCCTATTCCATACTTGTACATGCCCATAATATAATCATTCCCTTTACTTCATGTTTTTTAGATAAAACATATTTTACAGCAGTTGCTGACGACCAGCTGACATTTTCAAGTTCACCTTCTATTTCTGACCCAGAAGAATTCAACTTCTCATGAGAATTTCAAGTCTTCCTACGAAATCACAAGTTCGAGAAGCTATTATTTGCCTAACTGCTACACTCAAAGACATAAAATGGCATTTCATTAATGTAAATTATTAAGGAAGAAATCATAGAACATCCCTTTTTGAATGAAAGTTAAAACACACAAAACCACAAATACTTACAACTTTTTATTTCTAATTCAAATCAATAGACACTCCAACCAACACAGTACTATTTCCACAACTGGAATTTGGTAATGACATTACGATCAATTCCACTGGTCAAACGCACAATGAATCCTTAGGACTACTGATTGCAACACCACTAGGTTTGACAGATTAATTTAAGATGTAATTTTAAAAAATTAAGCCCTGACCAGTTTGGCTCAGTGGATAGAGCGTTGGCCTGCGGACTCAAGGGTCCCAGGTTCGATTCCGGTCAAGGGCATGTACCTTGGTTGCGGGCACATCCCTAGTTGGGAGTGTGCAGGAGGCAGCTGATCGATGTTTCTCTCTCATTGATGTTTCTAACTCTCTATCCCTCTCCCTTCCTCTCTGTAAAAAGTCAATAAAATGTATTTTTAAAAATTAAGATTATTCAGACACTTTCTGAACAGCCACTTATACAATCAAAGCAAGACAAGGGCTGTGCAAATATCATTAAGCGAGGTCTCTCCTTCACTCAGGACAAATTGTCTAGCACTCCCAATAAACAGCACCAAAACATTCCCGGTTCCTTTCCCATTAACGTAAACACCCCGAAACTATTTTTACACCCCATCCCATCGTTCCCTTCCCATTACTTACTTTTAAAATTGTATTCCTCGGGTTGCTTGTTGGTTAACCATATATCTCCATACGGATCATCATTGTTCCACAGGGGCAGGTAATGGCTCTTCCCACCCCTCAGGGGCCTCTCCGGCACCTCATTGAGCGCGCTACTTCTGAAGGGAAGTGCTAAAGAAATGGTGTCCACGCTCTCTTCCCCACAGTGGATGTTATCGATGCACAGGATTCCCTGGCCTAACCTTTTCTCGTTGTAAAGATATGAGACTCTGAAAATTCTCATTTCTATGCCAACTCTAAGAATGTTTTTATACACGAGAACGTTCAGTCTGGGATCGAGGAAGCACTTCTCCTGGTACACCCCGTCTGAGATCGTCACGTCATAGCAGTAGCGGGGCTGCTTGTGTACCACGTCTCGCGGCTCGTCTTCTAACAGGTACCGCTGGACGGCCAGCACGGCCACAGGCACCACCTCCGAGGGCGTGGCCCACTCGAGAGGTGAGTGCGTTATTTGCTCCAGAATCTTTTGGATCCAGGACACGGACCCTAGGGCACCGGCCTTCGGGATCACCCCTCCCGGGACCCAAGCCCGATTTACCTCAGGATTCTGCGGGTCCCCCCAAGCCTGTGAGGAACCGGCCTGGGGCTGGTGTAACTCACCAGGCATGGTGAGGACCTCCACACCTAACTTGCCTAGGCCAACGCTGAGGAGACTAAGAAGCTAGCCAGCGACTGAAGACCCTACTTCGCCCACTCAGACTGGCAAAAGCTCCGACTCCATCACTTTCTGCGCGCGCACACGCCCGCTCTTTAGTCCCGCCCCTCGGAAGGCGCGCTCGCAGCTTAGAGGTCAGGTTACAGGCTTACGCACACGTGGTTACGTAGCAGGTTCTCAGACGTATTACCTGCGGAGGACTAACCGGAAAAGCATTGGTCGCCATGGTTGCCAAAGTTTAACCGGAATAAGGGGGTGGAGCACTCAGTGACTCTTCTAGAAAGCATGGAGACGGACGCAACGTAAAAGAGAAGGTGACTGGACGCGAGGTGCAAGTAATAATATCTCAGTGTTTTCGGGGTTTTGGCCTTGGACCAGGAACAGAAAGTTAATTAGAGTTGGTTAATTTACATAAATGTGATAACATGGGTTTCCTGTAGTATGATTGAAACCAGATAATATATCCACAGCCTTCAGGACAGTTTCTAACACAAAAGGTCCGTCCATAAACGTTAGCTGCGATTGCTATTATCATTAGTATAATCGTAGAGTACAGGGTGGCCAAATTAGTGATTAAGTGTAAATGGAGACAGAAAATTATAGCACTGGCTTAGTAAAGAGCTGCCAAATGGGGAGGAGGGGCAAGAACAGATTAACCAAAGAATTTATATGCCACAGACACAGATAATACTGCAGTGAAGGCTTGTGGGGGGAGGAGGTGAGACTGAGGTGAAGGGGGTAAATAGGAAGAAAATGGGGACATGTGTAATACTTTCAATAATAAACATAAAATTTAAAAAGTATTTATGTTTTAAACAATACCTGGATTAACGTACAGCTAGGAATATAGAATTTCATAAACTGTATCTCTAAACTACAAAGACTATACAGATGGTCCTCGGGTTTCGTCAGACTCAACATACGATGTTTTATGGTTATATCGCTATCTCCCATTTATTTATAAAAAAATAAAGTTCCATCATTTTGATATATGTACATATGTGCTTTATGTTTTTTATTATTTACCACAAGTAAAGGTCAGGAATTATCTTTAAAATTTTTTTTTTACTGCTTCACTTCATTACTGCTGTGTATATGCTCCATGTGAGTATAGGTACTTAGGTAGGTTGGTTTTGACTTACGACAAATATCGCTTTATGTTGTGCCTTAGGAATGGATCTCCGAGGTAACCTGAGAACCTGCTGTATGTATATGGAAAGAATGTAAAGTGAGAAAGCTGGTAAGAATAGCCCGAATTGAAAATAAAGCATGTTATATGTACCTAGATGTATTAGTACACAAAGAATGTAGTAATTGCCTTAAGAATTCATTTCAAAGATGGTTATAGGCTTCTTTTAATTATATTAGTCTCCCTTTGTTCTCTGTTTCATCATCATTTATTTACTACTAGAGGCCCAGTGCACAGAATTAGTGCACAAGTAGGGTTCCTAGGCCTGGCCAGCATCAGGGCCGTTTGGGGCCTTCAGGCTGCCGGTCAGGGCCTCCCTTCCTCAGCTTCCAGCTGCTGGCCAGGGTCTTTCGCAGTCTGGGAACCCTCGGTCTTTCGCAGTCTGTGCTCTCTCGCAGTCTGGGAACCCTCAGGGAATGTCCACCTGCTGGCTTAGGCCCACTCCCCAGGCGATCGGGCCTAAGCTGGCAGTCAGACATCCCTCTGGCATCCCGGAAGCCCTCGGAGGATGTCCACTTGCCAGCGGGGAGCAGGCCTAAGCTGCAGTTCGACATCCTTAGCGCTGCTGAGGAGGCAGGAGAGGCTCGCACCACCACCACTGTACTGGCAACCATCAGCCTGGCTTGTGGCTGAGTAGAGCTCCCCCTGTGGAACTGCATTGACCACAGGGACAGCTCCTGCATTGAGTGTCTGCTCTCTGGTGGTCAGTGTGTGTCATAGTGACCAGTCATTTCCAGTCATTCTGCTGTTAGGGTCAATTTGCATATTACCCTTTTATTATATAGGATATGAAGTCCCTACTGTGAGGCGGGCACTATTCTAGGCCCTGGGGATAACAGTACTCATGCTCCTTTCGTCAAGCTTTTTCTCATTGCTTGTGATGGGAGAATCTGCCATTATTAATATTTTTTAAAATATATTTTATTGATATTTTCACAGAAAGGAAGGGAGAGGGATAGAGAGTCAGAAACATCAATGAAAGAGAAACATTGACCAGCTGCCTCCTGTGCAACCCCCACAGTGATCTGCCTGCAACCAAAGCACATGCCCTTGACTGGAAGCAAACCTTGGACCCTTTTGTCTGCAGGCTGACTCTGTATCTACTGAGCCAAACTGGTCAGGGCCATTTTTAATATTTAACAAATTAATTCATTCTATACATTTTTCTTGAGTATCTGCTCTGGGCCAGGAACAGTCTTGCTATGAAGACCAAAACACATAAGAGGAAAGGGAGTGGATGAGGCATGAATTAATATTTTATATAGAGCATGATTAGGGAAGGGCTCTAGATAATAAGAAATTGAACAGAACAGAGACTACAAGAAGTGAGTATATAGATATTATAGGAAAGGACACTTAAATCACAGGGAACAGTAAAAGAGTTTATGAGATAGGAAAATACTTGATATTTTTAAGGAAATGAAAAAGAGGAGGAGTAAGAGGATTGTGGTAGGAGATGAAAAGTAGCAGGGCTCTGTAGGCTTTCCTCTGATTTGAGAAGAGTGACATATTACAACTTGAGTCCCACTTCTTTCATGAAGCCTCCCATACCAATTCATTCTAGAATGACCTTTATTTTTTTGAATTTTAAAAAATTAAATTTTGGGGGGTAACATTGATTAATAAAATTATATAGGTTCCAAATGCACATTTCTATAACATCATCTGTATAGTGCATTGTGTGTTCACCACTCAAAGTCAAATCTCTTTCTGTCACCATATATATGACCCCTTTTAACTTTTATTACCCCTACACCTCCTTCCCTCTGGTAACTACCATACTGTTGTCTATCTCTATGAGTGTTTGTTTGTCTTTCTTGTTTGTTCATTTGTGGCTTTCAGTTTTATATCCCACACTAGAGGCCTGGTGCATGGATTCCTGTATATTGAAAGTAAATTAATTAGAAGGTGGTCAGTGGGGTGGGACTGGACAAGATGGCCAGTCATGCACTGGAGCCAAACTCCCATGGTCCCTCCCCAGCTGGCTGCACCTGAGGCAGTGCTGGGGCTTGAAGGGCATCTGCGGAGTGAGTGGGATCTCTCCAGCAAGTGGGGTTCCTTGGTCTGACCTGTGGGGATTGGGTTGAAACCTGCAGTCCAACATCCCCCAAGGGTAAGGTGACCGGACATCCCACTTTTGGCAGGACAGTCCTGATTTTTAACAGTGTGTCCCGCGTCCAGCGTCGTTTTAAAAAA
>PVJC01026686.1:0-23843 GCA_004026665.1 Murina feae
TAGCATTATATCAATGTTAAATTTAATAACTACTATTGTTAAATGGATGCTGAAGTATATAGAAATAAAGACATGATATAGGCAACACACTCTCAAATAGGTCAGACAAAATCATATATATTTGAGAAAATGGTAAAACAAATGTGAGAATTTGGACAAGACTCTATGAGAGTTTTTAGGGCTTTTCTTTAAGTTTAAAATTATTTCAAAGTAAGAGAGGGGAAAAAAGAAAAACCAAAAAAAGGAGTACATGTGTACAAATCTGAGGGAGGGAGAAAACAAGACTCAGAGGAAGCATCCACCTGGGTAGCCACTCCTTGCCAGGTTCTCCTGGCACATTTTACAAACATCCATAAATCCTAAAGATAACAGTGCTAAGTAGGATTTACTGAGAACACACCATGTGCCAGGCATTATTGTCAGTGCTTCTGATAGATTAATTTATTGATCCCACATGAAATTCTGAGGTAGGTGCAAAGATTCTCATTTAGAGCAGACTGAAATACAGGGAGGGTAAGTTGCCCATGACTGTGAGTGCAAGAGCAGGGACTGGGGTTAGAGAGTCTGGTCCCAGAGCTGACAGCCAGAGTCTACAGCACTGTGTGGGTCACTGCTCTTGGGGACTGAAGTTTGGCAGCAGCTCAGGCACCCTCTATCTTGTTCTGCTTTATATCCACTCCTGTTCTCCTATGAGGTAGTGCACTGTAGGGAGCCTCCCTCAACCAATGTGAGGTGAAGACAGAGAGAAGTTTAGGGATGAGATGATGCCAAAGTGGGCAATTGCCAATGAGAGCAGACAGGCTATTTGGCAGCAAAGAAAAGGAAGAAATTCCTGGGTTTAGAAAATGTCACTCTGGTATCTAGGAATGGAAGAAGGGAACAACCCCAAACCTCTTCAAGATGCCATCTTTTAGGTTTGCACAAAAGATCAGGCAGGTAGAATAGTAGATTGTTGCACAAAATGACAGCAAACATTACAGTGTGTCAAAGAGAGACAAAGAGGTATGGCGAGAGTGGCTGGACATGGTGCAGACAATGGACAGAGGTATTCTGGGAAAAAAACAAAGTCTGCAGGTCCACCTGATAGGAACAATATTTGGTTCTGCCAACTCCCACAGGCTGCTGGCACTCACCGCAAAGCAGCCAATCACATCATTCTCTGCAAACTTGTCTCCGTAGTTTTCAAATCGGCTATTGGTGGACTTCTTCCCAGTGCCTCCATAGCCATAGGAGAAAGGCTCTTCGCCTGACGAAAGAAATAGGCAAAGGCAGGTTAAACCTGCGATGGTCACAACAGCCTTTATGGTTGTCACACACTTAAAAAAATGTTTTTTTTTTATTGATTTCAGAGATTAAAGGGCAGAGAGAGAGAGAGTGAGAGAGAGACATCAATGATGAGAGAGAATTACTGATCAGCTGCCTCCTGCACACCAGGGATCGAGCCTGCAACCCGGGCAATGTGCCCTGACCTGGAATCGAACTGTGACCTGGAACCACTGAGCCATGCAGGCAGGGCTGTCACACACTTTTAAGAAGAAATGAACAAACAACTTTCTTTACTAGTTTACAAATCAGATGCTTTTGAGGGGGGAGGGGAAGGTGAGGAAGATTCCATTGAAAGGAAGCCCTTCATTGCATATGCAGAACTCCTGAGAGCCTGATGGGTTTAGGTGTTAAGTCTTCGAACAGGAGCAGAACTGAACTGTTCTGCACAGAAAGGGAGAATCTGGGAAGAAAGGGAGGGGAAGAAAGGAGCTGGACTAGAGGAAGGCTGTGTGCTGAGATGCAACCCTTCCCTGTGACATTCAATATTCAGTAAATCTAATGGCATCAATTTTTTTGTGCCAGGGGATTTGGGCAGCAATCAGCCAAGAGGCTAGGTTTTGCTTCTGGAAACCATGAAGTCTTAACTCCTTGGAAAGACACCGGATTTCCTTAGGCTACAGAACTGGAGGCTAATGTATTCTGACTGAGACCCCAAGAGCCCTGGATGACACCTGGATTATACAGAGATTCTTTGCCAGGAACCCAAGGAGCATCCTGCCAGAAAAGCAGGAGCCAACAAGCTCAGTTCTTCTATGAACCAGCTGTGTGACCCTGGGCAGCTGCTTGACCATTCTGAACTTTGTATCTTCATCCGTATCAACAACCCACCACTTACACCTTAAAACTTAGACAAAAATAAAATGAGATGATATGAAGTCTTAAACAAAAAAACATTAATATGTATCAGAACAAAAACTGTACACTCTTTTTGACCCAACATTTTCACTTTCAAGAATCAGTCTTAAGTGAAGAGTCAGAACAGTTCTCTCAGGTTTAGGAGATTTTTTATTTTTCTTCTATTTGTATGGCCTGAATTTTCACAAGGAGCATGTATTATTTTTGTAATCAGATGATTATGACCAAGGCAGAAGGTCTCAGCATTGGTCACTAAAATCAGTTATTTGGGGACAGACAGTCATTGAGGCCTGGGGTCCTAGGAAAATTCAAAACCTCTCAGAGTAGCCCTTGCTCCTACCAATCAGTCCCAAGGGTCCCACTGTTTTCTGTTCCACCTTTTACTCCGAGTTAAGCTCTGGGCAGAAAATCCTAGACAGAACTTAACGGGGCTTGAGAAACTTCTATTTCCAACATGGTTTAAGGACAGGAGACAACTAATCTTTTTAAAAGAGAACTCTGAACCCTCTCCTAAAAGATAGGTAGTTTTCATAGAAAAGCTGTTATAGAACTGTGGTCCGTCCAGTTGAATTTTGTTGGCCAACACAGGCAATGCACATACGTAATCCTTATGTCTGTTCCACCCTAGGCCAAGTCTGTTGATTTCAACACTGGCAAGAGATTTTTAGGAAGTGCAAGAATCCAGGGACAGAGGTAATTGCTCTTCTCTGAACTGTTTGGCTGCCCTCCCCTTACCTAGCTGTGTGCTGCAGGAGTCAAGGGACCAGCCGATACGGACAACATGCGGGTCAGGCTCTGTGGATGGAAGGTGCTTCACGGAGATTTCCTCATTGATCTGGGGACAGAGAACAAGAGGGCACAGACTGATTCATTCTCTGGAGGCAGGTGGTTTATGAAGCAATACAGGAAGGAAGTACATAACGCATTAAAAACAGTGATGACTTGCCCGGCCACAGTGTGGCTCAGTGGTTGAGCATTAAACCATGAACCAGGAGGTCAGGGCTCGATTCCTGGTCAGGGCATACTTCTGGGTTGTAGGCTCAGTCTCCAGTGGGAAGTGTGCAGGGGGCAGCTGATCAGTGATTCTCTCTCATCATTGATGCTTCTCCCTCCTTCTCCCTTACTCTCTGAAATCAATAAAAACATATTATAAAAAACAAAACAAAACAACAGTGATGACTTCTGTTGTTGGGGAAAAAGCGTCTAAGCTACTCTGAAGCCAGGTCCTCTGAAGGGCTCAGGGGAGTTCAATACCACAGGGATAAGTTTTTCAAAATAGTTATTTTTATTTACTTAAATAGTTTATTGATTTTTAGAGAGGAAGAAAGAGAAACATCGATGTGAGAGTGAACCATAAATAGGCTGCCTCCTCCACACCCTCTACCAGGGATAGAGCCTGAAACCTGGGCATGTGCCGACCAGGAATCGAACTGGCCTGACCAATTGAGTCATACCGGTCAGGGCTCAAAATACAGTTATTTTTAGTTCTAACACTTGCTGAGGGAAACAAGTTCTCATAATATTTGGTTGTAGAAGGGTAAATTGGTTCAATGTCTTTGGAGGACGATTTGGCAGTCTCCATTTAAAATTGCAAATGCACAAGACTATACAACCCAGCAATTTAGTGTGGCACTGTTTATATTACCAGAAACAAATAAACAGAAAAAAATCCATAAGGCACTGGTCACATTATGGCACATCCAATGAGTATGGCACACCACAGATTATATGATGCAGCAGTTAAAAACAAACAAACATAGGTCCTAGCTGGTTTGGCTCAGTGGGTAGAGCATTGGCCTGTAGACTGAAGGATCCTGGGTTTGATTCTGGTCAAGGGCACATGCCCAGGTGGCAGGCTCCATCCCCAGTAGGGGGCATGCAGGAGGCAGCCGGTCAATGATTCTCTCACTGGTGTTTCTATCTCTCTCTTCCTCTCTGAGATAGTATGGTGTGGCTCAGTGGTTGAGCATCAACCTATAACCAGGAGGTCACAGGTTCTATTCCTAGTCAGAGCACATGCCTGAGTTGTGTGCTCAATCCCCAGTAGGGGGTGTGTAGGAGGCAGCCAATCAATTCAATGATTCTCTCTCATCATTAATGTTTCTATCTCTCTTTCCCTTTCCCTTCCTCTCTGAAATCCGTAAAAATATATTTAAAACTGATGGGATAAGAGAGAACTTTGTCCATTTCATTGGCTGTGTTGCTCTATGAGCAGCACACAAAATAACAGGTAACTTACAATCAATAGTATCTAAGAGCCTATGAAATAATCCTAGGTCTCAGCTTCTACCTCTAAAAAAATGGAGTTAACAGTTCCTATTTCATGACAGTACTGTGAGAATTAATGGAGAAGTCTGTGTAGAGCTAGCTCAGCACCATATCTTATGCATGCAGTATTCCATAAACATTAACTATCATAAATGTTTTGATACATAAAGGCATATACACAATAAATTGTTGCCCTCACTGGTTTGGCTCAGTAGATAAGACCGTCAGCTGTAGACAGAAGAGTGTGGGTTCAGGTCAAAGGAACATAACTCAGTTGCAGGCTCAATCCGTGGTCCCATTGGGGTGCATGCAGGAAGCAACCAACTGATGTGTCCCCCTCACATTGATGTTTCTCTGTCTCTCCCCTTCCCTCCCACTCTCTCTAAAAATCAATGGAAAAATATCTTCGGGTAAGAATTAACCAAACAAAAAAGGAAAAAAACCCAACAACAATAAAAAATGTTAATACAAGTTACCTCTGGAGTGTACAAAGGGGACAGGGAGGATATGAGCATAAATATTGCTCCCCCCCTTCCTGTTCTGTACCATTTGAACTTTTGTTAAATAGAAACATGTTATTCTCATACACATAACCTGACACAGAACTGCAAAGAGATGATGGTAGAGGGTAGCCTGATGGCTGAACCCTTCTTTGCCCTGCTCTCCCTTGAGCTTTCCTCTACCTGGTGCTGCCTGAGTTCATTCTTTCTAGCTCAGTTTTCTTCCAAACAATTCCTTTTCTCAATCTTACAAACATGTCACCCCTAGAGTGGTTGGCTGTATAATATCTGGGTCAAACCCCACTAAGGAAAAATCTGCTTGATGAAGAAATGTATAGTAGGCCTGCTTTTCTGATATAGTGTTTAGCAATGGTAGAGCTCTCTTAAGTTCATTATACTTTTTTAGCACGAACACAAAGTCTATGCTCAGTCAAATCTTTTAATATTGTGGTCTGGCCAAGGTGGCTGATGGCAGGCTACTCCAAAAGATGAACCTGCTTTCTGCTCCTATCCCCTGCTGTTCCCACTCACCTTCATCTCAAAGCACACACGGCCCCTTCTGACCCCATAGCTGGCACGGGCTCCCGACCACAGGTACGCAAAGCCCTCAATTGTAAGCGGGTAGCCACTACTCCGGTCTCGGGCCACCTTGAAGTGGAGATCACAGTTATCTGTGGAAGAAAAAGCCTGGAGTTTGAGTGATGTTTTAAAGGTCCCAGAGACATGCACAGGCAAAAATTAAGTTTCTTCAGAATGTTAACGAGGAATATGCAAGCTGACACATTGTGGGGACAGGTTCATGAGAAACCAGCCACACCGCCTAGGCAATCTCCCTTGCAGTAGAAAGGGTATGGACTACTGCAAACTGGCCTGCACAGGATCAAAGCAGCTACTTCAAGAAACTGGGGTCCTTCACCTAGATGGGGTCCAAAGACAGTCATTGGGAGGCACCTTTGGAAATTGCACATAAATGTCTTTTACAAAGATATACACTTGTTAGGTCCATATCCTCACCAATTTCAAAGGATTTTATAATTATAAAAAAGAATGATCCCCACTGCGATTCACTTAAACCATCTCCCTGTGCTAACACTATCAGTAAGGAAGTCAGACTCCCACCTCCAACAGCTGCACAAATATCTGACCCTGATTCACTCATGACAAGGCACATAGGCCCCCACCTCCTCTTGTAGGCCTAGGACTCCCCTGCTGTGGCTTGGACTCTTCCCTCTCAAGGAGTCAGCCATGCCTCTAAGAATCTTTCCTGAGAGAATCTCTGCTCTCTTTTCTCTGAAAGGTTAAATGCCATGGTCTGTACATGTGGCATTTGATCAGATGCTGCTTCATGGACCACTGCCATCCAATACTTTAAAAAAATGCTTAGCTTTACTATGGATATATTGTTTTTGAGATCTTGTGATAAAAGAAATTGTGAAATGGCTTTATATTCTGAAAGCATGTAGTCACTGCTCTATAAATATGAGCTATGCAACAAAACACATGAATAGTTATTTATTTTTGCTGTTGAAAAGTCCAGTGTTTTTTACACCTGGGTGCATTTAAAAATTCAGATTCACAGTCTCTACCATTTTGATTCTGTCTTAGGTCTGAAGACATCTCTATAATCATTCCTCTAAGTGTTTAGATATGTAGTCAAGGGGAAAGTCACTTATCCAGTGGAAAGAAAACTGAACTGGTGGACAAAGAGCAAGGCCAGCCAGGTTAATGCCTCAGAGGACAAAGTGGCATTGGTTTCACCAGGAACGTGAGCAGCTAATGGAAACTGGTCGCCAAAGAGTTAAGTTTCCCCAGAAGCACTCAGGTTCCCTTCCTAATCAGACTATAACCCCCAGTGTGTACAGGGTGTTCAGGGTTTTCCAAATTGCTCTCTTATCCTTCCTCTGTAGAGTGCCGCTGAAAGTCCTTTGAGGTATTAGAGTATGAAGAGAAGCTCAGAGAAGTAAAATGACTTGCTTAGGATTCCACAGTTTGAGCCGGGAGCAGATCTTGTCTCCAAACCAGCATCCTATCTGGACTTACACTGGCTCTGGATGGTGCTGGGCAGAGATTCTGTGAAGGTCAAGGCAGTTTCCAAATAGTAACTGGAAGGCAAAATCAGATAGGCACACAAGGACTCACATGTGTCGATGGCAACAAGGGTGTCATCAAAATCTTCTTCATCCTCTTCAGCAGGAGGCTGAGGAGACCGACCCCTGTGTCAGAAATCGGGGTTAAGTCACATGAGAACAGCTGAACCAGCGCAGAGGAGGAGATGAAGGTTCTGCTGGAATGTACAAGTGGCCTTCCTGGATTTCAATTGGTTCCCACAGAGGTTAGCAAAAAACCCGCCCTCCCCCCCAAAAAACCCCACCCAACCCTCTGTTAATGCTACATCCTTGCAATGAGAGCAATGATTGTTAACTCCGGGTGGGGGGTTGGACGCAGGGGTCAGAGAGGGCATGCTCTGCTAAAGAGGGCCATCAGAGTCATTTAGAGAGCTTTTTCAAAGGAGACTCTTCTCTCACACCCCAAGCTTCTGACCCATAGCATGCCTCCATACTCAACTGTATTGAAGAGAGGCTGTGGTAGCCCACAGGGTACGTGGGCAAGGAAGGGAAATGTGCAAAGGCTTAGATAAACCTCAGCAATTACAATGTGTTCACATACCAGGCTTCCTAAAAGTTGCCATCTGAAAGGATATGTAATGACCCATATTTTGTCTTTGCCTTTCACACATGCCCGGGGTTACGGGCTTGATCCCCAATAGGGACGTGCAGGAGGCAGCCAATCAATGATTCTCTTTCGACATTGATGTTTCTATTTCTCTCCCTTCCTTTCTGAAGTCAATTAAAAAAAAAAAATTTTTTTTAAAAGGGACTTGCCCAGGTAGGAAACAAAATGTGTCATATGACTAGTCCAGATGAATACTTTCTGTGATTAGAAAAGGCTTCATACGGGAGCTGAAGGAGGGTAGGAAGAAGGTTTAGGACTGGACTCGGGGTGAATGGAGGGGGAGGACTTATCAGAAAAGGGAAAAAGTAAGTGATCAGGACAGAGAGGCCCTGCCCTCCTGGGAGCTTCTAACACTCACACTCACTACTGTGGCTCACTTCTGCATGTGTCTGGCTGAATCCCTACATTGGCAACAACAGAAAGACAAATCCACTGTCCAAATAATCTCTTTCCCCAGTGTCCAACCCAGGTGTGAAAGCACTGACAATGAATGAATGAGTAAATGGTTGAAGGCAATGTGTTTGAGAGAAGGGTGAGGAAAAAGATCTTTTTTCCCCTCAATCAAGGGATACTGAGCAGCCATTATGAACAGGACACTATGCAGGACGGCATGGCAGTGGGGCAAAGGACTGAAAAGGTAGGCTGGTATCTTACACGTGAAAGGCTAAGATGTTTGGATTTGACCCTGTAGTAACAGGAAGGGCCAAAAGTTTTGGGAGGCTGAATTTGATAGTGAGTGCACGGAAGAACTGGGGGGAGAGTGCAAGAGCAGCGAGAACCCTGCTCTGCCTGCTCCTCTTGGTTAGTACAAAGACCCTAGCAGGCACTGGACTACAGACACGGAGACCTACTAGAACCAGAATGACTACTACATCACACACTCACCTCCTGTCCTCTCGGTGCTCGAAGTACCCCCGTCCCCGGTTTTCTTCATAAGGCCTCTTGCGACTCTGGAATTGTTGTCTGTCTGGCTTGAATTGAGATGCTTCAGGCGGGAGGAAGCTGGTGGGTGGTTCTTGCTTCATCTCTGTCTTTCCTTCCACTGTTGGGACAATTCCAGATGGTCAAGACACTCAGAAATTCCTCAGTTATCTGGTCCTTTTTACCTTAGGAGATGCTGGCAGGATCCTGACTGCATTGTTAAAGGGCTGGGCACAGGCAGCTTGCTGAATTCAATCGAAGCCTGCTAAGGGAGACAGAAGGCTGTACTCAAGAATAGGGTTAGGACAAAGGGAGGTCGGGGATGGCTGGCCAGGCACATCAGCACTGGTAGTTGATGAGATGACAGTTGTCCGATAACTTAGGCTTCATGGGAAGGTAGAGGGGACTTCAGCACTAAATAAGAACAATCTCTCTAAAGACCTACTTAAAGCTGGCATGGCTGCCTTTGGCTAATTACAAAGGGCCTATGACAGTTGGCAACCACCTTGGCCTGCACGCAAGGGGAGGGCTCCCTAGAGGACTTCTAAGATCCTTTTAACCTGAGATTTCACGAGTCCATTCAATTTCTCCTCCCAAAGAATTGCTCCATCTCAGTTCTTACAAAGCTACTTCAATCTTACAAAGGAGGGGGGAAGGTCCATTCAACAGTGTACTGTCATCCTGCATCTAACTCCACTGGCTTTAATCACTCCAGAAGGGAGTGTGGGTCTTCACTTAACACACTGTTGACGGATCACAAGAATTCCTGCTTCATGGTACATAGCGTTTTACAAAGTGTCATACTTTAAAAAGATATTAGCTTGTAAGAACATGTAATAAGTAACTTCAAAATGCAATGGGTATTAAATTTTAAAGTGTGCCTTTAACATTTATATAAAATGTTTTTGGTACTCGTTCAATAGAAACTTACCTGGCCAATGGGTAAAGCTAGCAATAAAACTACTGGTCTGCAATGTGTTAAGCCAGCCCGTAGGTGTGATGGCCTCAGTGAACCATCCTGAGTAGAAAGGATGGGATAACATGCTGTGGACCACAGGAATGTCCCAATCTTAGGCAGCCTCCAAGAATCAGTGCCTAATTGAGAGCAAACCCTGGAATCAACCTAACTTACTTCTTCCACAGCATCTACAGTGTACCTGATGCTGTAGATCACTTACATCTACTTGTCTCAGCACGCAACCCAAGACCACCTTGGATCATGCCCTAGTTCTGGCATGCAGACCAAATTTCTCAGAGAAGTTCTCCAGGACAGGGATGGGGTTCACCCATCTGAAGAGGGCCTGTCTGGTTCCCAGCACAACACTGAGCTCACAGGAAGTCCTGATAAATATCTGTCGATAATAGCACAAAAAATACTCTCCTTGGGCCAAATGATATCACAAGTCTCACAGAGCCTGACATAAATTTGAAGTTTAACCTACATTTATTAAAATCCTGACCACCCAGAAGAAATGTCTGGGGACTTCACTTTGTGGATGAACCAGAATGGAATTAGATAGAATCAACTAGATTCACTATGGCATTGGGGCCATAAAACAGTGAAAGGAGCACAAGTCCAGGCTCTGTCATTACTCAAAAGTGAGACCCAGCTTTCCAAATAGTAGGACACAAACGCAGTTGTCCCAGGAGCCAATTTCCTGGGTTCTAACCCAAGCTCTACCATCACACAAGCCACATCCCCAATTTATAAAACAGGGAGAGAACTGGGTTACATGTATTCCCCAAGTGGCATAATGAAAATCTTTGTTCTGCAAAGATATATTTACATGTTTAGGAAATCCTAAACCACATGACAGAACTTTTCTCAATCCAGGACTTCTCAGGGCTGTTAATGCTCGGAGCACAGTGACTCTCCCAGAGGTGGTAAAGTATATTCGCATTTTCAGATACGTTTGGCCAAGAAACCCTTTCTAAGATGTCCCTAATGACATCTCCTGGAACAATATTCTTCAGAGCACGGGAAATACCTGACTAGATTTAGAAGGTTCTTTCTGGCTTCCACATTTGAAGATTCTAAATAAGACCCAAGTATCTGCTTCCAGGTCTAAGTTTTCCAGGATGCTGAAACTAACATTTGAAAACCTAACCGTGAAGACTCCCCTCTTCTAACACCCGGAAGCGGGACTATGTTCTTTCTTTTAAAAGAATCTTGCCAGAGTAACAAAGCCCAAATGGAAGATGCAAAGTCTCTCTGGAAAGATGGGATCTATTTAGAGGGTAAGGGCCACGTATATAGGGTGGGGCAAAAGTAAGTTTACAGTTGTGAGCATGCAAAATACAGAGTTTATTCTTATATTATTTATGAATTATTGTATTTTCCATACAGAAACTTGTAGACCCACTTTCCCCCTACTCTACAGATTCCATTTCCCTCAAAAGAGATGTACCACGTGTATTTTCCTACCTGGGCGATAGGCCTGCTGCTGCTCCATTTCCAGTGGTCTTCTCTCATAGCCTGACTCGTTCTCTTGTTTGATGACCTGAGTCTCATAGAATTGATTCTGCCTGGTAATATTGTCCATGACATCTTAAAACAAAAAACAGACATTTAGAAGGGCTCTTCTTGGGATTAGAGGTGGCTTTTTTATGCTACCCTAGGGACAGTCAGTCTGCCAGAGGCTAAAATGTGTGACAACACCTTCAGAGGGAAACCTATCTGGGCACTCAGCAGTCCCAGCTGCCTGAGGACATGCTCTCTTGCCCCACAGAAGGTTGAACATCAATCTGTGACTGGGTTCTACAGAATCCCAAAATAGAAAACCAATGGAAGCAGAACTGCTCTGGTTGAAGCAAGAAGACCCAACTTGCCCTTGCCCTCTAAGACTCCACTCCAGGGTGGAAGGCAACTCAACAGGCACGTAAGTACTCTGTAGAGCACAGCTGAAAAACCACAGGCCTACTGGGGCAGGGAGAGGGGGTACAAGGCAGGCCAAAGGGGGTCAATGGGGGGTAAAAGGGACATACGTAATACTTTTTTTCTCCCCCCCCCCAATACGTAATACTTTCAACAATAAAGAATTATTTTTTTAAAAAGAAAAAACCACAGGCCTAGTTGTTCTGTGACAAGTTATAGTGCTTAGGAAGCTACCTTCAGGGAACAACCTTTACGCTTAGAGCACAGGCACAGGACCTGAACAGATCCTTTTCCAAAGAGGACATACAAATGGCCAAGAGACATATGAAAAAATGTCACTAATCATCAGAGAGATGCAAATTAAAATGACAATGAGGTATCACTTCACACCTGTCAGAATGGCTACCATAAACAAATCAACCAACAAGTGCTAGCAAGGTTGTGAAGAAAAGGAACCCCAGTACACTGATGGTGGGAATGCAAACTGGTACAATCACTATGGAAAACAGTGTGGAATTTCCTCAAAAAAAATAAAAATGGAACTGCCATTTGACCCAGTGATACTACTTTTAGGAAAATATCCTTAGAATTCTGAAACACAAAAAGAATATATGCACCCCTAGGTTCATAGCAGCATTATTTATAATAGCTAAGATCTGGAAACTGCCCACGTGCCCATCAGTAGATGAGTGGATAAAAAAGATGTGATACGTTTATACAATGGAATACTGTGCAGCTGCAAAAAAGAAGGATCTCTAACCCTTTGAGACAGCACTGAGGGACCTGGAAAGTACTATGCCAAGCGAAATAGCCAGTCAAAGGCGAATATCACATGATCTCATTTATATGTGAAAGCTAATGAACAAAATAAACTGACAAACAAAACAGATCCAGAGACATGGAAGCATACAACAGAGTGATGATTCTTGGCGGGTAGGGGAAGGAGGAGGGGGGAGAAGAATTAACCAAAGAACTTGTATGCAAAACTCATGGACTTAGACAATAGTGTGATGAAGGCCTGGGAAGGGGAAGGGAGTAGAGAGGAGGGGGACGGGTCAACAGGGGGGTAGAAAAGGGGACATTTGTAAAACTTTCAATAATAAAGATAAATTTTAAAAATAAAATAAAAAAGTTTAGAGCAAAAATCAGTTCTCAGCCCAACTCAATATTCCCATCTGCACAACCAACCCTCCAAAAGACTGTCCTCCACCCTGCCAATAGCTGCAAAGATAAGGGGTAACCATCTCAGCTGAAGGGGAAATGGGGAGAAAGGAAAGGAACTGTTAAGAACACAGGAATCATGTCCTGAAATATTAGGCAGAAAGAGTTTTGGGAAGGTGTCTTGTGGGTCTAGAAGGAGTTAGCTGACTGAATAACAATATTAACTATTCATGGAGTGCATACTACACATCAGACCCTGAGATACAGATGAGAATAAACTTGCTCCACTGAAGCCTCCAGTTTAAGAAAGCCATACCCACATTAAACAAATACACACACAAAAACTAATTATGACCGTGTCCGGGGCTATAAAGAAGTACCAGGAGCTAAGACTGGGACTCAGACAATAAAGGTAAGTGATGAGGATGGAGAAAACACTCCTGGGATTGGGGTAACACATGTGAAAGCTCAGAGGTGAGACTAAAACCAGAGTACCAAGCCTGAAATTCACTCAAGAACCTTGCAGTCAAACCCAGAAAGAAGTTTGGAAACCTAGGATGAGCAGCAAGCAGGCTCTCCATCCCAGGGGCAAGCTTGGCTAGGTGCCTCTAAGGGCCCTATAAGTGACTGTGCCAGGACTTGTGAGGCACAACCAAAGGGAAGGAGAGACTATTCTGCCATTTGCTAACTGCCTGGGTCCTTTCTCAGAGGACAAATACATCTGAGCACAAACTAGGTGCAGCTCAAAGGGAGGAAAGTTACAGATAACATGGCTTGTAACAGGTCTGTTTATCAGAACTAAAGAATGGCTGCAGGGAGGCATGAAGAGGTCTCAAAGGGTTCTGTTATAGGGTAGGGGAGAAAGAAATAGTATATCTCCTTAACTGGAACACTGGGTGCCCCTTCAACCCATTCCGTTTCTCTCAGACTCCAAGGATAGTGCTCTTCCCACAAAGCCTCACATCTCTTCCAGAGAATCTCTCCTGGGCCCACAGAGGCAGCCTTGCCGAGAGGCGCTGTGATTCTGGGGTCCTTCTCCACTCTCTAAAACACCCACCTCCTAGTAACAGGCAGGCTCAGGGCTCAGCTCCTTAAACATGTGACCTCATTCCTAGCCTATCCAGGGGGCACTATTATCATCCCTATCTTACACACAAGGAGACCAGGGCTCACAGAGGTGAGTAATTTGTTCAAGTCATGGAGCCATATTTGAAACAAAGCCTGTCCTGAATCTAGAGTGTACTCTGAAGCACCTAATTCACTTTCCTGAGACACCTCTGGCCACTGCCAGGGGCGGGCTCTCCTGCCCTAGACCTGCATGCTGGGCCACTCACTCGTTTCTTCACAGAGCTCTTCAATGGACAGTATTCTTCCCAGCATTTGGGTCTGGACAACCCCCAGGTCACCTTCCACCCCAAATCTACACTCAAGTTGCCCCCCTCCAGGAGATCCCATCTCCCATGAACAAGTACTCAACACTAACCCCAAACCGTTTCTCTTCCCTGTCCTCCTTGTTCTTCTCATTCTCTTAGCCACGAGGCCCAGGGTGCCCTCTTTTCAAACAAAAAGCCACGAACCCTGGATGCCTGAGTCCTTTCTACATACTCCTTAGCCTCCCTGATCCCCATTCCCCAGTCCTGCTAGAAAACCTCCCTTTTCTAACTCGATTTCTTCCCTCCCACCCCAAGGGTTCCTCTCTTCAGACAATCACAGATCTATCCTATCCCTCATTCCCAGTCATACCTTCTGAGTGATGCAGAGGTTCCCTGCTACCTCTTCAGCCACACACAAACCCTCAATCCCCACGCTCACAAATAACCGCTTTGGGGACCAAGACCCCTTAGGGAGACGCTCAGCCCAGAAAGGCTCCCTCCACTCCACCCTAAGCACCCAACACCACCACCCCATTTTTTTCCTCCTTCCACATCGTACACACACTCCCCTTCCCCAGATTTACTAGGTCAGCTACACACTCCTGTGTGGACACAAGCATCCTGTTCCCCAGATACTCCTAAGACTTCAAACTCCAACTTGGTATCTGCCCCACCCCAACCACCCTTCTTTCCCACCCAGTCCATCCGAGACCATTCGGCACTGGCCGCCGGGCTGTCTGTCCTCAGAGCCTTATCAGCCGCCAGCCCTGGACCGTTAGGTCCCGAGTCCAGTGAAGCGTCCTTTCCTCCCTTGCCAGCTTCTGGACACCAGGTCTCCCCACGCGTCCTCTAGAAGCCAACCAGCTCTCCACATTTCCCAGCCCCAAACGCCCCTGCCTCCAGGCTAGCCTTCAGCTCTGGATCCGAGTCCCCCCCACGCCATCCTCAGACTGATGCGGGTCCCCCCGCAGTCGAGTCGCGCACGGTGGTCTCCCACATCCCCAAAATGCTCACCGGCTAAATGCCAGAGCACCCGGTCCTTCAGATTCTCCCCCCTCCGAGTAGGCAATGGGACTCCCGTCACCCCAGCCGGCAGCAAACTCCGGGATCCTCCATCCTCAAGACACTCCCAGCCTGGACACCTGGTCGTGCTCCCCCGAGCCATGAAGACACGGCTCCCAGGGCCAAAACACACGCTGGGCTGGCACAGCCGCGAGCCACGCAGCTCCACACCCGGGGACCACCGTTTCCAAGACCGCCCTGGTCCCCGAGAGGCAGCCTCTGGTTCTTCCGACGCCCTTTCCAGAAACCACGGCTTCGGGTCTCCGAGCCCCGGGCTCCAGAGTCCTCCACAGCCGCCCCCACCCCCGGCCTCCCCTCCTCTCCGCCGCTGCGAGCCCCCGCTCCGCCGCTCTCCTGCCCCGAGTGCCAGGACCCACCCTTCGGCTGTCCCGAGGCCCTGGGCCCCAGATCCTCTTCAGCGGCGGGGAGCGGGACCCCGCAGGCGCCAGACTCCCGCACCCCACAGCCCTTCCTCGGCCTGGGCTCTAGACTTCCCGGCCCCCCGCCCCGCGCACTCTCACAATGTCCGTCCGGCCCCGAGTAGCCGCCAGGTTCCGGGTGCGGCTGCAGCCCCGGCGGCGGTGGCTGCGAGGTCCCTTCCAGCTGGGAGCCCCCCTCGGTCTCGACCTCCTCGTTATTGTGCCCAGGTATCCCCGGTTCCTCCTCGGCCTCGAGCTCCCGCTCGTCTTCGGGCTCCTCGGCCTCCAGCGCCGCCTGCAGCCGCTCAGCGAGCTCGGCCTTGAGGCCCCGAGTGTCCAGGCCGCGGCGCTGCAGCTCCTCCCGAAGTTCGTTCACCTTCAGACGGCGCACATCCATGGCCCGGGCCGCCGGGGTGGCCCCCGAGCCCGGCCCGGCCTCCCAGGGCTCTGTCCCCCTTAAACCTTTACTGTCAGGAGGCGAGGGGGAAAGGGGGGGGCTCACTCCAATGGCGGCGGCAACTCAAAATGGCCGCCGCCACCTCCCCCTCCTCCCTGGTTCCATGCTGTGCAACGAGGGTGCCAATTGGCCGCCGCAGGGGAGCAACGGGCGCGGGCCCGAGAGTTGGCCAATCAGAAAGTGCCTTTCAACAGCTTGTCGATGAAAGAGCGCAGAAGCTGCCGGGGAGGAAGCGTTGGCCTACGTCGATTCAGCAGCCCCAGTGGAGGGCGGGAAGAGGCGGGAGGCGGGGCGCGCCGTGATTGGGTGGCGACCCTGCACTCGCTTCCGTAGGGTCGAATGAGGTAAAGGGAGTAAGAATTTGGACCAATCAGCGATGAGATCTCAGAATGAGCGCGCCTCACAGGCTTTCCTGCGCAGCCCCAGCATCAAACGAGTGTCTCTGTAACACATATCCTGATTGGTCTAAATCTCCCGCCCCTAGAGGCGTCCAAGCGGATAAATTCACTAGAACCAATGAAATGGAGGGTCAACAGACACCCCCCTCTCTTTCACTATTGCCTTTAAGAAACCGGAAAGGGATGAATTCACGAGGGACCCGCCCCTTGCCGTTAGGGCGGTTTCAAAACAATCTGTCCACCAATCGTAATTATTGTCTTATCTCACCATAGCTTGTACTGTTGTGGCGCTTTAGGAAAAACTAACCAGATTGGCTGTTCTTCACTGGATAGCCTCACAAATTTCACTGTGGAGGGAGGTATATGAAATAGTGATTAAATAAGTTATTCTTTTTTTTTAAAAAAAATATGCTTTTATTTCAGAGAGGAAGGAAGAGGGAGAGAAAGAAACATCAATGATGAGAGAGAATCACTGATCGGCTGCCTCCTGCACGCCCCGCTCGAGGGGGCAGCCCAGGCATGTGCCCTGAATAGTGACTTCCTGGTTCATAGGTGGATGCTCACCCACTGAGTCACTAGGCTGGGATGGATAAGTTATTCTTGATCTGGATGACACTAGTTGACTTCAGTGAGTCCTGAAGGTTTGATGATAGAGGCTGCTAGACTACCAGTGTGAGAAAAGTTGTAAAGGAAATTGCACCCTCTCCCCTTGAAAGTAAATCTTAGGGTGCCTCCTTCCACCATGATAGCTTCGCTGCTCACTTCCTCTATGGTTGGTATCCCTATGGGTGCTTTGCATGCGACCATTGAGCCTTCCCCTCAGGGAAGGCCTCCAGAAGTTCTCCGGTCTCTACCCCAAATCCTTTAAATTGCTGTTCAGTATATCTGGCTGTTTGGCATCTGTACTAACAAGCTCAAACACACAGGCCGGTGGTAGCTAAGCCTGTGTGTTTGAGCTAAATATAAGCGTCAGTTTCACAGCATCTAACCCTGCACCACCTGTCACCTGGAACTGAACGGACACAAAACTTCTGTAAGCTACACAACTGAGTTACACATGTAAACACCGGCTGCCCACTGAGCCTTACCTTAAACCCACAAAAGCCACACACAACCTTTATGTAGACAAAGGCACACACAGCACAGATAAACACGTGACCGTGAGATCAGATCACATGCATCAATTCAAGGGACAATACACCAAACTGCAGTGTAGATATGCCCACTAAGGTCCGCACCGGCAGACGGCACCAAATGATAAAGGCACGGGGTATTACAACTCAAGCTTACCCTACAGCAACCTAGACACACAACACCCACTCAGAAGCGGGACAGACACTCACGTGGGCCCGGAGGTTCCAATCCAGACACCCCACCCCTGGCCAACATAACGTCTGACTTCCTCTCTCCTCCCACAGATTTATCCTAAAAAAGTCTGTGGCCCAGTTTGAACTGTTGTCAGTGTCCAGGAGCTGCCACTGGGGGGCGTCCGGGCGCTGCCAAGGGCTCCTCCATTTGCGGTGGGACACACCCAAGAACTTGTGTCCGCCCCGCAAGCAAAACAGTGTGGGCTTGTCTTGGCAGCAGTTCCTTTGTGGGCTGGAGATTACTGGCGATATTCTGTGCCTATGTTGCTATGTGAATCTGAATGTTTGGGTCTGTGAGTACCTGTTGTACTCTATATGTCTCTGTGTAACTGTACTCTTTGTGTTAACTTTAGTTTCTTCCTAATGTTGGTGACTGTCCGTGCATCATGCTTGTTTGTATCTATAATTTTGCTCTATGTGTCTGAATTTCAGTATCTCTGTATTTGTGACCAGGTGTGTTCCCATTAAAGAGTGTCTCTATGTGACCCTATATTTATGTGCCTATTCCTCAGTAGGGGTTTTGGAGAGTCTGCTTTTCTTTGTGTGACTTTTTGTCTATGTACATGTTCATTTCTATCTTCTTTAAAAGGATCCCATCAAACCCTTCTTTTTATGACGGGGAAACTGAGTTCCAGGGAGACCACGTGACTGTGGAGAGACACAAGCGATAGAAGTGTGGTTACAAAGTTTTATGTGATATAAGCCCCTTTGGAGGTGTCAGAGTCCACACTCTGTACAGGGGGATTTGAGGGACTGGCTCAGGGGGGCAGCATGGCCCAAAAGGAGGAAGATTGTCCCCTGGGGAAAGGAGGCATCCCTAATGCATTGCACAGGCTTGAGGGGGGCAAACCCCCACATGAGGGGAGGAGGAAGCAGAGGTGGCTCAGGAGGGTCACATAGAAGAATACTATAAAGTTAGAACCTTGGGACCTTGGAGTTCAAGACCTGTAGACCTTTAAATCTTACATCTGAATTTTAGAACTGCAGTGCCTAGAATCTTAAGATTTAGAATCATGGATTCTTGGACCCTTAACTAAAATCCTAGAAAGGCAGAATGCAGAGCCTAAAGGTGTCCAATATTAGAAATTATTAGAACTTTGGTATCTAGTTAATCACAACTAACTGTGGAGTCTTATACCTTCGATGCTGAGGACCCAGAATTTTGGACCAATAGAATCTAGAGTGCCTTGGAATACAGAACTGAACATTAGAATCTTAGATTTTAATAATCTAGGACCTTGAAACATATTATCTTAGACACAGAGGATCTATGTTCTTAGACTAAGTCTTAGAACAGCACATCTGAGAACATTAGACTTTAGAACCTCCATCTAGATTCTTAGGGCTTATGAATTGCAGAATCTAGAATTTTAGACCTTTAGGATCCAGAATCTCATAACAAGAGCTTCAAGAATCATAAAGCCTTAGAAACTTTAATTGACCATCATTAGAATCTTAGAACTTGAAAGGATAAAATCTTGAAGCCCTTATGCTCTAGAGTCTAGAGTCAGCCAGGGGATTTATACTCTAAGAGGCTTAGAACATCAAATTTTAGAACATTAGGCCTTAAAACCTACATGTCTAGAATTATAGAATTCTATACCCTAAGGAAAATGAAATCTAGCATCATCGAGTCTTAGCTCCTATGCCTAAAATCATAGAGCTTTAGAACCCCAAAACCTACAGGTTTTATCAAAAATCTTAAAACCAGGAAAATTTACTGCTGTAGAATCTCAGAACTTTCAAATATAGACCTTAGAGCTTTCATGTCTAGAATCTTAGCACTTTAAAATTAGATAATTTGGAATTTCAGATCCTTTGAACCTAAGACTCATAACATCTTTGAAACCTAGAACCTAGGCTGTTTAAACCTTAGAATCCAAAATCTTGGAATGTTAGACTTAGGAGGACCCTTAGGGATTGCAGTCCAACCCCTTCCTTTTACACATGGGGACACTAAGATGTGGAAAAGGAGAGGATTTGTGTGAGATGGAAGTGGAATTGGTAGGAAGAGAGAGCTGCAGTTGGGGGTAAGGTCTGGAATGGGGACATAAGTGGCAGTGCCTAGCTTGGGTCCTGAGAGGAAGTCCCAGGCAGAGGGTTGTCTCAGGCTCCATCCTCCTGCCCTGGTGGTGCTGGGGAGCCCCTGTCAGCAGGTAGGGTGGGGCCAGGGGCTGTAGAAGGGCAGAGGACATAGCGCCCAGCAGGATGGACCTCAGCCGCGGTGAGGCAGCTGCAGGAATCCTTAGGATCAGGCTGGGTTGGGGGGTCAGCTCCTCCGGCAGCTCCAAGTGGTTCAGCATGACTCCCACCCTCATCCATGTTGACATAGAGGATTTCATCAGGCTCCTGGGCAGGTGGCAGGGCCTTCAGTGCATTCTCCAGATCTTCCCGTAGCTGTGAAAAACTTGGCCGGTCCTGGGGGTTTAGCTCCCAGCACTGGGACATCAGGGCATACCTAGGACAGCAGAATGAGGGGTGAGAGACTGAGCAAGAACTTAGAAGGGGAACATTCTGAAAGTTAGGGGGAAATTGAGGACACTTAGGGGACCAAGGACATTTCATGGGGCTGGAAGGAACTATCACAGTTGGGGGCATCTATGGAATGAAGAATTCTCAGGAGTTTCTGAAGGATTTCTGGGGCACTTGGGAGCTGAAAAGGGTATTGGAAAACCTCTCTATGCATGGGATGGTATTCTAGTAATAGTTTGCTATAGCAGAGCTTTCCAGTGTGGCTCCCCAGAACAGACTGGCATCAAAGACTTGCAAGCTGTGTTGATTTAAAATATATGTTTAAATTACTTGACATTCTTTTTTCTCAAAAGATAGAACCTAATATTCCTCCCCTTCAATGTGGACTGGACTTCTTGACTAGATTCTAACTTACAGCCATGATGTTGTGTGTGACTTCTGAGACTAGCCTGTAAAAGGCATTTTGGTTTCCTCTTGCTCTTTTCCATAGGATGTCATCTGGGGGAGGCCAGCCACCACGTTGTGAGAAAGCTCAAGCAGCACTATGGCAGGGTTGCATAGAAAAGAACTGAGGCCTCCTTCCATAGCCACATGATTGAGCTACCTTGAAAACAGTCTTCTAGTCCCAATCATCAGATGGCTGCAACCGCATCTTGACAGCAACCTCATTAGAAACCCTAACCCTGACTCAAAATCACCCTGAATCTTGGCTGTAACCTCATTAGAAATCTTAATTCAGAATCACCCTGACAAGCTGTTCTCAGACTTTGACCTCCAGAAACTGAAGGTAATAAATGCTTCTTATTTTAAGCTACTGGATTTGGGGGTATGGGTAACTAATACACTAGCTATGCAGCCTTTGGCAAGTGATTTACCATCTCTGGGCACCAGTTTCTTCTCCTGCAAATAGGAATAATAATAGTTCATGTGGCCATTTTAAGGACCAAATGAGTTCACATATGCACAGTGCCTAAAATAGTGCCTTTCAGTAAGTTCTATAGAAACACTAGCTATTATTCTTACTCCCCTTGGCTCCTGGACACCCAAGGAGGACGTGGGGGAGTCTGCAGCCCCAGGCTATCCTCTCCTGGCCCAGCAACATCATGCTGGATAAATGTTCTGCTCTTCTGGGTGTCAACAGGCAACAAAGTTTGGTAAGCACTGTCCTAAAGAAGCCTGAGAACATCTCAGAGGAGACTTGAGGGTTTGGGGAAGCTCAGTATAACAACCTGAAGGATTTTGCAGAGGGTCCTGGGTGTTGAAGAGCATCTGATGAAAACATGGGTGTTCAAGAGTCTGGGATGGATTAGAATTCTTTGAGCATGGGTGAGTCTCAGAGGCAGAGCCCCCAGGTAAGATTGTGTAGATATTTACTGCTCATGGGTAACTGGCTGAGGAGGTTGATCCAGCCTGCACTCCATGCACAAGGCAAAGGAGGAAAGGGCACCTTTTGCTAATTCACACTCCTGTGGAGCAGTGGTGAGGAGGGCAGGTGGCCTCCTCAATAGTCTGAGGGATTCTGTACAGGTTTTTATAGGATCCTGGATATGTTTTCGAGTGAAATCTGGGATTAAGTGGAGATGGTGTTGGGGATGGGGGGAGGGGGGGGTCCCAAGGATCCTCACAATCCATCCAGACAATCCACAGGCTGCTTCAGGCGGTTTCCCTGACGCAGGTAGTCATAAATCTCACTGTTCTCCACTCCTGGATATGGGGTTTGGCCCCGAGTAGCAATTTCCCACATTGTCACCCCGAAGGACCACTGTGGAGGGCACAGGGGAGAGAATTAGAGTGTTTCTCCAGCACAAAGACACCCCTGAACACACATTTATGTACACATGTGCACATAGCTATATTTTTGGGTGCAACACAGCTATTCACAGAACCACTTTGGCACAGGTGCACCCTCATAGAGGTAACTTTGGTGCACAGACATGCTCACCCATGCGCACATATACACACTTAATGGACACATGGTCTCATATGTCACCCTCCACAACCTGCCTATACACATGTATACATACTTACCACCACCTTAACTGTCTTCATATCCCATGTAGAACCTGCCACCATTCACACATGGACCTGTCCACATCCCTAGCATGTCTACAACACTGTTCATAGTCACCCACCATAACCCAGACATGAGTAGTCCATGTGGACAGGTCCCTGTGAGCCCAGGTTCAGTGTGAGATGACCGGGCCACACCCTCCTATTGTTACCCACTCCTATCAGAGGTGCACATACCACATCACTCTTGCTGGTGTACACACGGTCAGCCAGGCTCTCAATGGCGATCCACTTGACTGGCATCTTGGCAATACGTCCCTGGCGGTAGTAGTCCCCATTGTAGATCTTCTTGGAGAGCCCAAAGTCCGCCACACACACGGACATGTTCTCATTCAGCCTGCCAGGATTGGAGAGAGGAACAGGGTCATGACATGGGCTCTCCACCAGGAAGCCTACTGTCACTCTCCAACACATTTCTAGCTCCACCCTGGCTGTCCTGCTTGTGATTAGGGCCTGTCTCTCCTCCTTGCCCCAGATTTGGAAGGAACTGTGTTACTTCTTGTTTCCTCCATAAAATGAGGCAGGACAAAAAGCTACCGAGGGCCTTCCCAACTTTGGCTTTTTGCCAGATTCTAAAGTCCTTCCTAAGCTCCTTGTGTTTGATTGTCTGTTTTAAAAACAAAACAAAGCAAAACTGTTTTCTTGATATATAATATATATGCACAACCTGAATTTTCACAAACACACCCATGGAATCAGCACACAGATTAAGAAACAATATTAAGGGACATCCATACAAGGAATATTATGCAGAAAACACAAAAAGAACAAACCACTGAAACACACACACACACACACACACACACACACGATATGGACTAATCTCAAAAACATCATGCTGAGCGAAAGAAGCCAGACACCAAGGAGTACAAACTACATGGTCTCATTTGTGTGACATTTAAGGATAAGGGACATCAGAGCAATGAGGGGAAGGAGGACTTTAAGCTGGTGACTGTAGTACTGGCTGTGGCTACGGTGATGACCTAGCCCTGGGTCAGCAGAGTTGAAGGTGGTGGTGTTTGCTCTCCCAAGGGGCCATCAGGAGCTCAGCAGAGACCAAGCCTAGGCAGTCGGCAGTGGTGCCAGCACCTTTCGGCTTCTGGGATAGCTGTGGTGGCAGTGGCGTTCAGGTTCTAAATGGTTTCTAAGTTGATTGCAGATTTTCATGGGACTTTCAGTTACTTTGATGATGTCCCATTTAAGATCCGAGACAAATTCAAAACACCAGCTAAAGTTGGTCTACCTATTGGCTTCTTCTTGCCTCATTGTTTGCAAGGTTGTCAGAGAAGTACAGTATGATTTCTCATTGGAAAATGAAACCATTGAGTGGGCTGAAGATATTAAAAAAATCCAAGAAGCCCAGCAGGAAGCAGAGGGTAAGGTTGAGGAAGCAGAAGCTAAAGTGAATTCTAAGAGTGGCTCAGAAGGCGAAAACAAAATGAGCCTCTCCAAGACTCACAGCACAGCCACAATGCCACTTCTCATGAACCCCATCTTTGCCACCTTTAGCACAACAGCATCCTCACCCCTACTCAGATCAGCAGCAGTGCCACGAAACAGAAAGTTCTCAGCCCACCCCACACAAA